>MU380225.1:0-135219 GCA_022495085.1 Xylaria sp. FL1042
GATGAAAATGCTTTTGGGTGGTGGCTGAACTAGCATGCAGTTAAGTGGGTTTCTGGCCAACGTAGTGAAGAGACTCGGCCAACGTAGGATGGCTCTGATATCGTGATAAGGCATTAATATGCCGTAGCTCTACTAAGTAGGTAGGCACCACCTACACTAGCGTAAATGCTCCCAAGGATCTCGAACCTGTGACTTTTATCACATACATCAAGTGCATCGATGCTTCCTTCAGCTGCGGCTCTAAGAGGCTGTTCCTCAACGTCTCATGATCCGCCGCCATCTAGATTGCCGATGCCGACAAGAGCGGATGAACCAGGATCCCAATCACTCCTCCCTTCGGCACTCTCGTCAACTGCGCATTAGACCGGAAGAAGCCTGGCCAGCATTGCCTTCTCGTGTATCTGTAATGAAATCGCTGTTAGTTGTACACTACAGATGGGCATCGAAACCGTGCAGGATGCATGCATGCATACGCAGGCGTATTTACAACATGCGCCAAGACGATCATTCATTCATTTCATTCATTCAATGCGGAGTGGCACACACCGCCAGAGCCCATGCCACTACAACCCCGCCAGCCGTGATTTTCTCCTCATTTTCGTCTATACCACTTTACCTTGCCATATAGCATCCCCTTCGAGCTTCACGAGACAATGACAGCGAACCTCGTTCAGATACGAGCTATGCAACCCTAGTTCAAGTACAAGTACACTATCCAGGGCGCCTGTAAGGAGAGCCAGGGGTTGATCTGACTAATATGTCCAGGAACATGCCACAATCAGAGACAGGTGAAAGCTAAAGCTATGCCACGTGGGAGACAAAACGGCGTAACCGTTGACGCTCACTTCGTTTCTTATTTCCCCCCTGGGTCTGACACTGGGGACACGGGAAACCCGCATAAGCTGGCAATTATTCAACGGCTGGGCAGCCAGCCGGCCAGCCTACGGTAGCCCAGGTTCACCTCACCCACCGCATCATTATTGGGCTTTTCGTCAAGCCTGGAAACGTGCTCCCACAATGCAAATTGAAACAACAACGCACACCTTGAATTAACATGCGCCCAGGTCCCGCTGATCATTCCCTCAGAGAGGACCTTAAACCGACGGCGAAGGTCAATGCATCGATTAGACTGGTAGCTCCATCCTGTCCAGGATTAGTGAACACCAACTAGAGAGCTTTTGTTGCTGAAGCGTGAATTCCTACGCGTCCTTCCGAGCCTGTCATCTCGAATCATAAACGACGAGCGTCAACTACGGGGGAAGGATCGAAATCGTCCTCAACTATGCGTACCTACACTACCAATCGGCTGTTCAAGCTCATGCCTTGTTCTGAAAATAGCACAGCTCGTGCGACAGCCGCTCAAACGGGATAGCTAGCAATTAACCGAAATACCCTGATTTTAATCTTATAGCACTCAAGTATGTACCACGTGCAGTTTTCCCACACGAGCCTTGTTTCATTCGATTCACTCGACAGGGGAGCCCATAGAAGTCTCCCGAAGCTTACGTTAATTACCCGGCGAATATCCGAGAGAGCATTGGGATTTGTAGTCATGAGCTTTCAAATCATCGGGCATTAGAAAAGCAAAATCATGCATCTAATATACACATAAGACAATCAATCCACAGCTGTATACAGCACACGGGGCTTTTATTTGGACTACCTAACCTCCCTACTCTAGTCTAGTAGGCTAGGTAGGTAGCGTATGATAACCTCAAACGGGTTAGACCCTTGAGATTGGTTTTCGACTGGGGTTGGTTAGAGCGAACCCCTCATTTCGGCTTTAGCGTTAAACCCTTCAAAGATTTACAACTGTTCTCTTTGCACCGGCATTTGCCATGTGAGAAAGAGAGGGGAGATCGACGCGCATCAAAACCCGGCCCAAATATTTCTTGGCACCAACTACTTACACTTACGGCAAGTTTTGTATACGTAGTAGAAAACCACAGGAGGGAGTCAATTTGCCCATATAGGCTTGATTATAGTATAAGCCTACTCAGTACATTCTACCTAATTGACGCACGGTACACTTCCAACCAGGTAAGCCCGTACCCATCTGCCGTAAACAGGGGCACGGACAGTACACGGAGAAAATAAAGAGGAGAACAGATAATACACTAAAGAAAAAGCTTCCAGAATTCTCTCCCTTACTTAGTATACTGTAAAATAATCACCACTGCCGAAGCTACCGATGCATTACTGATTCCTGCAAGGGTCTATCTACCCTATCTACTTACCTAGTATTGTATTTTTGTTGTACATGTGGATATCATTACAGTGTAGCGACCTCTAACTGTAATGTTACCTACTTGTACACTACTTACTAGGTATGTATGGTCCACCCACACGCAACCAACTTTCGCCGGACACCACGGAAAAATAAATATGCCACGCGATATCATGCCACCACCACCACATCAAGAGAAGTGTGTTTGCTGCATGTCATACCTGGGCATATACACTACGCAAGATGCAAAATAACCAACAATCTATCCTACACTTGCCAAATGTTTCATCAACACGACCTACCGCTTATGTGACGGAGAGAGAAAATTAAAGAAATACGTAGTAAATTAATAATGTATAGTAGTGGATAAGAAACAAGAGAACTATTTCTGGTACAAGATAAGAGAGTGGAATCCTTTACAGTACTTATACACTAGTGTACAATGCCTACACCTTGCGCATATATATATATATCGGTAACAATAATACTGTGACACCAGTGACACATTCTAGAAACAAGCAAGCCCCGAGCAGATTGGACAGAAAGTAATCTTACAGGGTTTCCTTAGTGCGGCTGAACACGTGTTATGCCTGCTAGACAGTGGGAAAAAAAGAATACCTCTCTGTGTATATGCCGAGAGGAGGTACCTAACCTAGGTAACTTTGACGGCATCTCCGCTAACCTACCTACCCACACAAGACATTACACCACATGGCTGGGGTACTTATTTACACGTACACGGCCTGTAAATATGTATACCCATCATTTATCGTTTGTGGTCCATACAGTATTTATTTAAGGACCGTGTAAAAAAACGATGCCTACTTAAAGGCTTGGAATAGGTAGGTAATGTGTAATGTGGAATGGAATTACGTGCATTCAAATAGGTAAGCCATCTAATTAGTGTGGGTTAGCATCATCTATGCCAAGCCCTGCCATCTCCGTATCACTACTACAACTACATACATTGGTTAAGTAGTTGACATCGAATGGAAACGCACTGTTTAATAAATGAGGATATCCTCGAAAATTCATTGTAATTATAAATTCACGATGCCGGTCTAGTGATAGTAACATAGGGTATTAGTTAGTAAGTAGTAGGCACCCGTCTCACGACATACGAAACATACCTCGTACACAAGGGGTCATATAAGTAGGTAGGGAGGCAGGCAATCGAGTAACCTGAAGAACACAGCGGCCGCGGCATCATGGCTGGCTGGTTGGCAACCCGGGATTTCAGAGGCGATGCTAATTTCCGCCTGACCACCATCAACATGTATGTACTACTAAGTAAGTATGTACGCATGGCCGCCTACCTATCGGTTCTTGTGCCGAGCAGGGGAGTTACACCCATCTATCCGTCTATCCCTTGCTTACTTGCTTTCTCTCCCTCCCCGGATAACGCAGCCGCGAATAGGATATCATATCGTATCGTATCGTATCGTCTAGAAAAGTTTCCATCACACAGACGCCCGGCAACGGAGTTAATGACGCGTAAGCAAGACGGGTAGAAGAAGAGGATGCACCGAGTGAGTAAGTGGGTGAGTAAGTGAGTAGCTGAGTGGCTGGCTGGCTCGTTCACTTCAGGATAGGACAATGACTGGTTGACTAATTGCGAACTTTAAGGGAAATTTCTCTTCATTCACTATAATCCAAGGATTCAAGCAAGCTTAGTGAGCCGTTATATGACTTACTACTACTTGAACATATATTGATGAACCAACATCGACCGCCCGGGGAAAAGCTGTCAGAGCAGACTAGTAGTCATGGCAACTCTGCGGTCTTTAGATAGTTTATGTGTACGCCCAGACAGAGAGAAGGGGAGGGAGAGATTATGCGTTTGAATAGATGTTGAACATGCAAGCAGGTGCTCGCAGGATTTTCTACTTGGGTAAGTTGACATAGAATATTACATCTAATCTAGCCTCAACTGTACACTCATTCACACATCTACGTAGCCTAATATCATATGAATAAGATAGGAGAAAATCGAGTAAAATAGAACGCACTCTTTAGATAGTGTAGGTTAGTCGGGCGTAGGCTATACATAAACTTACAGTCCGCAATGAGGCCAGAATCATCAACACTACATGCCAGGGGACCAAGCTTCGTCAGGAATTTCCATTCAATTTATTCTGCTTGCATATTCTGACATATCACATCATACTACACACCACCATTCCACTCCAAGCCTCATCAGGGCCAAACCTCCACAGTCTCCCACTCGCCCTGCCCCTTTCCACTGCCAACATACGTATGTACCCATCGTTGCGGGTGTTCAGCATCGCTCAGATCAGCCTGATCCAGCTCGTCAGGCACGATAACGACAACGCGGAAATTAGCCCTCGCGACGGGGTCCTCCAGGTCCGTAACCTTCTGTCCGAGCGCGAGGCCCTCACCCTCAACGGGGAGCGAGACCGGCCGGCCAGGCGGCGGGTTCCGGAAGGTCCCGCGCATAATCGGGCTCAGATTCCCAAAATGCGCCGTGATTTCGCGCACAAAACTCCATTCGCTCTCTTTCCCGTCGTGGCCGGTAGGAGGGGACGAAGCGAGCCGCCGCATCCGACTCTTCAGCAACGTGACGACCTCCCTTCCCTCGGGCGAGCTTTCGATGTCGGGGGCGAGGACGTACGCGTGGCCGCGCACCCGCCATTGGACTCCGTGCTTGCTGACCCAGAACGTGGCTTCGACGGGGGCGCCGCCGCCTGATCCCTTTAGTTTCTGCTCTTTCGTGCTCTTTGTAGTAGTCTCCTCTGAGCTCGTCTTCCCCTTCTTCCTTGCCAGTCTTTCTTCCCAGAGTTCCTCACCTACTTTCGGTGTTGTCGGCGATCCCGGATCCGTGCCTCTCCTACCTGTTCGCATATCTAGATCGAATCCATCATCCCACTATACATCCCACAGGAGAGTTAGTTATCATTATTCATCTAGAGCGTGGTTTCCACTGAATTACACCTAAACATGAGCCAAGCCCGAGCAGGTCTTTGAAAAGCTGACCAGAATGGAGAAGAAAGAAAACAGACGACTTCTAAAAAGAAAAAGAAAAAAGGGATAAAAATGGTTGAAGTGAATTTCACAACGTACAAGCTCCTCCATCTTATCCATCCGCGCATCCGTCGTAAAAGTCAACAGATCGCTCTCCCACACGCCGGCCGGGTTCAGCGGGGCCTCGTTCTTCGGGTTGACGGGCAAGTGTGCCCAGAGGCCGCGACATATGCACGTGCGGACCCGCGGGACGTACGGTGGCGCGGCGAGGATCGACGACGACGGGCGTCTGCCCCTGCCTCTGTCTCTGGCGTTGCCGCTGTGGTGGCTGTGGCTTGCCGCGGAGGCGCGCCGGAGCGTGCTTAGCGCGAACTCGGGTGATTCCATGCTCTCTAGGTGCGAGAGGAAGAGGCTGCGCCATGGCGCTGCTGCTGGGGGTGATGGTGAGGGCATCGTGATTTTTGGCGTTGCTGTTTGATGTATGTGGTGATGTATGTGATGATTGTGGTGGTTGTGGTGGTTGTGGTGGTTGTGGTAGTTGTGGTGGTTGTGGTGGTTGTGGTGGTTGTGGTGGTTGTGGTGGTTGTGGTGGTTGTGGTGATAGTGGTGAGGATGATGAGGTTGTAAGTGTGGTGCGAGTCTTGTCAATCGCGATGCTGTTGGTATCGCACGCAGGTTGCAGCGCATTCAAGTCCCTCTTTCTCTCTGCTGGTGCCAGGACAGGACAGGACAGGACAGGCAGGATCGAACTGATTCTCTTAGGAAGCTGCCCCTGTAGACTAACTTCCTTCTTCAAGGGTTGGAGACCACTTTCCCAAATGTTCTCTTATCGAAATGACTATGTCTCTATCGTGATGAATCTATCCCAATGTCTACGCTACGAGACGAAGCAGGTCAAAATAGTATCGGTGTGTTTGTCTCAAGACGTTCATTGGCGAAGAATCGGTTCTTGACAGACCTAGTCGCCCCTCCTTATAACGTTAAACCCGAGAGGACTGAAGCTGGACTCATATGTAACGATGACGTCACTCACTTGTTGTTTGAAGAAACATGTCTAGTGAACTGTCCCCGTCAATCAACAGCGTTTCGCCGCTAACAAGACTTAGTGTAGATAGATGGTTCACCTCAAAACGTGAAGAAGATGAGGTTGATGGTCGAGCTAATATAATTCGATAGTGGGGAGTTCTCCGCAACCCCGCCGCCACCATCATATTACCACCGTCACACCACAGGCACTAAGGACCGGACCCAGATCCTTGCGTCTTCGCTGTTAGTTAGGATACGTCGAATTAAAATCAAAACCATAGACAGAAATCACTGAACGAAAAGAATAAATATAAGTGTAGGTTAAAAAAATATTAAAATATTATACTAATATACAAATAAAACATATACATACATGATGTACGTACATAATATACATATAATACACACCAGTGTACGTAAACGTGTAAGCGTACAGGTATACGTACGCTCCGAAACAACCCATATAACGCCATACAACCTCCAAATGCACTTATATGCTTAAATCATTCACTCATAAGCGGCCTGAGCCTTCATGAATCTTGTGACACATGTTCCTATCTAGCTCAAACACAATCTAAAACTTTTTACATCCAACCCCCAAATCACCCAAACAAGAAAGAAAGAGATCCTATGAGACCAAAGGACATTGAAAACTTGTCGCTTAGCAAACACGGTTAGATCTGTTTAACCAGACATAACCAGTGCCAGCAAAGCCATGCGGCAGTAAAGCCCATATCTCATCTGCGAAACCGTTAGCCCGGGGTCTAGAGGTCTTGATAATGACTTCTTATGGTTAGGTTATGGTGCTCACCTGTCTGAAATAAGCCGCTCTGTGATCAAAGTCAACTTCCTCCGCTACCTCCTCGTTCCTTGGCAGGGGGTGCAGCACTCGTGTGTGCTGCTTTGCATGCTTCAGCGTAGCGTTGTCAATGCGGTAGACGTTCTTGACCTTCTCGTATTCCTCGACGCTGGGGAAGCGTTCCTTTTGGACTCTCGTACAGTACAGCACGTCACTCCTCGAGAGGATTTCCGGGGTGAGCTCCTCAGACTCGCAAAGCAACTGGCCGGACTCCTTAAGTATGCTGCGAACATCGGCTGGTAGAGAAAGCGACTTGGGCGAGACCAGCTGCACCGACACCTGGTAGTGCCGGAGAAGATAGATCAACGAATGAACCGTTCGTCCGTACAAGAGATCTCCAATAAAGGTGATGGTCAAGCCCTTAACTGTACCAAGTTCTTCCCGAATAGTGAAAAGATCCAAGAAGGCTTGGGTTGGGTGCTCCGCGCTTCCATTACCTCCACTAATAACGGGAACTTTGCTATATTTCTTAGCAACATCAACTGAGCTCACTTCGGGATGACGAAGCACGATCGCGTCACCGTAGCATTCAAGAGTTCGAAGAGTGTCTTGCAACGATTCTCCCTTCTGTACCGATGAGTGCGATGTGGAAATGGGAATCGTCCTGCCTCCAAGACGCTGCATAGCAGCATCAAATGAGGACGAAGTACGCGTAGATGGCTCGTAGAACATGCAGCACAATACACGACCACGAAGAATGTCGAGTACCCCTTCTCGATCCACTCCGAGCCGCATCTCCTGTGCTACCGTAAAGAGAAGATGAAGATCAGCTCTCGAGTAGTCTTTCACGGAGAGGACATGCGCATTCTTGAAGACGGACGGCTGTGATAGAAGATTGTGAAGCGAACTAACGAACGGTGAACGCACTGGTCCTGGAAGACTGAATTCGTCTGCTGTAGCAAGCTTGGCGGCAGGTCGTAGAGAATCGAATTCACCATCGTACATGCGTGGAGTCTTGCCAAGTTGAGACTGTTGTCGAGGGCTAAGAGCATCCACGGGGAAGGGAACTACCTGAGGCGTGGATACTATAGTTGGTGACTTGGGCGCAGGCGTGCTACTGTGTGCAGACATATCTTTTCCGAGTGGCGATATGGCCAGAACACCACCGTCAAGGCAGACTGTCTTCTCGGTAAATGTAACTCGTTGCACTGCTCCACGCATGACCTTCCCGACGAAGGGAGACCATGAATCGGATTTTGGTACTACGTAGGTGCGTTCCAACTCGACTTCGACTGATGTTCCCACCTGTTCATGAAGTTCGAAGATTCGCTTGGGGTTATCATACAATCGAGTCTTGATATCATCAACAGTCAATCTGCCTTCAACAACGGAGGTGAGAAGTAGTGGAAGAGCTTCAGCAATACCGACAGCAGGGTCAACCTTGGTGGTTTGATCGCCTTGTTGTAAGGCGCGGGCTAACTGGAATGGGACACTTCCAATGGAAAACACATCGATAGTACTCATGTATTCCCATAGTGCTTCTTGGTCACTCAGGTCAGGCAAAAATTGACAGTCTGGGTGGTCCTTGCGTGACAGGTATAGAGAGTAGATGGAGACATCGCAGGTAACACTCAAGCCCTTTTGTTTGCTGAGAGATATCAATCGAATATCGTCTTTAGTAGTTACACTAGTGACGTGGATACGCCGATTATGAAGACTGGCGAGCAAAAGGATGGATGCGAGATCGGTTGTCTTTGCATCGGTAACTATCGGCTTGTGTGCTGGCCATGAATCAAAATGGGCAGTGACGGCTGCAACTTTACTAATATTGTCGGACAGATGATTGAATGGGATAAATAGTGACCCAACTTCGCTAGTAACTTGGCTGATTTGGTTTGCGTTCTCAGAAGTGGCTGAAATGGAGAAGTTGTAATCGCAGTATCCACCCCGTTTGCTGTTGAGTTGAGCAAGTTTGAGTGTTCTGGCGTCAGTAATAGATCCGTCAAGTCCCATAGGCATAACGCGAATCATACTAAAGCCGGATGCAATTGAAGCCTTTGTAACTGCTTGTAGATCGTGACTTTCCGGAGACACGATACCTGGCACAAAGGCGGCAATATTGATCAGACCCGGTAGCACAATTGAGCGGTGGCTTGTCTGGTAGTCACGGTTGCAGACTTCCAGATCAAAGTGTCTAGCGATCGCTTCGATCAGTATCTTGGCGTTTTTGACATTTGTCACCAGCGGAATCTGATAATCCACGGCCATTCGACGCGTCTGATAGCCTCTGCTCATGTAGTTCGCAGGTCGACGGTATTTATTGTTAGAGGGAAGATTGATGTAGAGGTTGATCATGTTGTTTGACAAATGCTGCGTCAAAGAGAATTCGGATCTCTGATCATTTTCTTTCCCGAGCGCTTCCAAAAACTGAACGGGGATGCCGTGGTCCTGATAGAAATCCGCTGTGCCAGCTGTAGCATATAGTTTGTAGCCAAGCTTTTGAAGCCTTTCAACCGAAGGCAGCATCTCCTTCTTATCCCTATATGATCCGATTGATAGGAGAATATTGCTCTTAGGGATCTTGAAACCAGTTGACATTAGCGCTTTCAGATAGGCCTCGTATTTGTCTCTTCCGAAACAAGCAACTTCACCAGTGGAGGCCATTTCTACGCCAAGAACAGGGTCTGCACCAGAAAGTCGAGAGAAGCTAAACTGAGGAACCTTTACTCCTACAGAGCCGAGAGTAAGATTAGTTGGCGGGTATTCGGTGAAAGGTACCCCCATAATTGCCTTGGTTGCCATTTCAATGAGATCGACACCCATGACTTTGGACACGAAAGGGAATGAGCGAGATGCTCGAACATTACATTCGATAACCTTGATATCGTTGTCTTTCGCAATGAACTGGATGTTGAAAGGACCCGTGACGTTAAGTTTAGCACCGATTTTCCTCGTAGCCTCTTCTATGCGTCTAATCGTTGTCTGCTCGAGATCCTGTGGTGGTAGAATAAGGGTCGCGTCACCTGAGTGGACGCCGGCGTTCTCGACATGCTCCGAAATGAAGTGCCCCACGACCGTACCGTCCTTCGCTACCGCATCCATCTCGATCTCCTTGGCGTTTTCAATGTACTTAGTGATTACAACTGGATGTTCCCGAGAGACATCAGCAGCTTGTTGGAGATATAATTCTAGATCCGCCTCGGAGTAGACTGTGTTCATGGCTGCACCAGACAGCACGTACGATGGTCGAACCAAGACAGGGTATGAGACTTTCTGACAAAAAGCTTTAGCCTCCTCGAAGCTTGTGAGCTCTTTCCAAGTTGGCTGATCAACACCGATTTCATCGAGCATACGCGAGAACTTGTATCTATTTTCGGCACGGTCTATCATCTCTGGTGACGTTCCGAGTACCTTAATCCCGGCACGTAGAAGAGGCAGAGCAATGTTGTTTGGAGTCTGGCCGCCCATGGCACCGAGCACTCCACTGGCTGACTCCATCTGATATATATCAAGGACGGTTTCTAGATTGATATTCTCGAAGTACAAGCGATCGGCTTCGTCGTAATCAGTGCTGACAGTTTCAGGATTGTAATTCACCATGATAGTCTTGAAGCCAGATTCTCGTAAAGTGCGGATGGCACGCACGGAGCACCAATCGAATTCGACAGATGACCCTATTCGGTAAACACCCGAGCCCAGGACCATAACACCGTGATCGTTAAAGCCAATATCATGTTCCGATGCATTGTAGGTGAGGTAGAGGTAGTTGGTGTACGCAGGGAACTCGGCAGCCACCGTGTCAATTTGCTTAACAAATGGTGTGATGCCAGCCTCGTACCTCATGCGCCTAACAGCCAGTTCATTGGAGTCCCAGAACTTCGCCAACTGACGGTCGCTAAACCCTAGACGTTTACCTTGAAGCAGGAGGTCTGGGCGTTCCGAGATCTGAGCGGTATTGTAATTCGTCATTGCTTTGCCGAAGTTACTCAAGCCCATGAGTTTATTGAGAAACCACTTGTCAATCTTGGTTAGCTCCCAAATTCGGTCCACCGAATAGCCAGCATGCATAGCGTTAGCAATGGCAAATAGGCGTTGGTCAGACGGCGTCTGTAACTCGTCATCGATGGACATAAGTGCTTTAGTTTCACCAAATCCGAGGTTATGGAAATCAATGGCACGAATTGCTTTCTGAATGGCTTCTTCGAACGTCCTGCCAATACTCATGACTTCACCTACACTCTTCATTGAAGAACCTAGCTGGGTGGAAACTCGGGTGAATTTCTTGAGATCCCATCGAGGCATCTTGACAACAACATAGTCCAAAGAAGGCTCGAAGCAGGCACATGTCACTTTCGTGACCGCGTTCTTGATGTCTTTCAGGGGGATACCTAGCCCTAACTTGGCCGCGATGAAGGCCAAAGGATATCCTGTCGCTTTCGAGGCTAGAGCAGACGAACGCGATAAACGTGCATTGACCTCGATAATGCAGTACTCTCTAGAGAAGGGGTTAAGAGCGTATTGAATATTGCACTCTCCAACCACTCCTAGATGACGAATGACATTGACAGCCGTTGTTCGTAACATGTTATAGTCTTCGTCGGAAAGGGTCTGAGAAGGAGCAACAACGATAGAGTCGCCCGTGTGGATACCGAGAGGGTCAAAGTTCTCCATGTTACAGACCGTGATGCAGTTATCTTGAGCATCTCGGACGACTTCGTATTCGATTTCCTTCCAGCCCTTCATACTCCTCTCAATGAGGACCTGAGGGCTTACCGCTAGAGCTTTATTGCAAAGGTTGAGGAGCTCATCTTCGTTGTTGGCAAATCCGCTTCCCAGACCACCCAATGCATAGGCAGCTCTGACAATGACGGGGAAACCAATGCCTTTGACTACTCGCATGGCCTCCTCTACGCTACTCGCGGAAGCAGATTTAGCACATTTCTCTCCAATAGAGTCCATGCTTCGGGCGAAGAGTTCCCGATCTTCAGTTGTAATGATAGTATCGATGGGAGTGCCGAGGACCTTTACCCCAAGCTGCTCGAACTCATCTTTTAGTTGAATGCCTACTTGCAAAGCAGTCTGGCCACCAAAAGTAACGTAAATAGCGTCTGGCCGTTCGTGTACAATCACTTTGCGCACGAAATCGGCTGTTACTGGAAGGAAGTACACCTTATCGGCGAGACCCTTCGAAGTTTGAATTGTTGCAATATTGGGGTTGATCAAAACTGTGTAGATGCCTTCCTCTTTGAGGGCTTTGATAGCCTGACTGCCAGAGTAATCAAACTCTCCGGCCTGACCAATGCTCAGGCCGCCGCTACCAAGAACAAGCACCTTCTTGACATGCACCCGTGGATGCAGCTTCTCGTTCTCTTCGTAAGTACCACCGGGGAAGCTTACAGGAGAGTTGAGAAACTGAGAATCCCTCGCACAGTTGACGATTGTGTTTATAAAAACATCAAATAGGAACTCCGTATCCCGAGGGCCGGGTGTGCTCTCGGGATGGAATTGCACACTAAAGTAGGGCTTACTGATATGCATAATCCCCTCATTGCTACCGTCGTTGGCGTTTACAAACAGCTCTCTCCATTCGTTTTGGGGGAGCGTTTGGGCGCTGACCGCGAAACCGTGATTCTGAGAGGTAATATGGCACTTGCCAGTGACCATGCTCGTACAAGGGATGTTGTGCCCACGGTTACCGAACTTCATCTTCTCGGTACTGGCTCCGGCAGCCTGCGCAAGGAGCTGATGACCAAGGCAGATACCAAAGACTGGTGTACGATTGAGCTTCAATGCCTCGGTAATATGTCTGACCGAGGTCTCGCGCAGCACCGCGGGATCGCCAGGTCCATTAGAGATGAAAAGACCATCGTAGTCCTTCTCGCCAGAAAAATCGTAATCCCAGGGGCAAACTTTAACTTCAACACCCCGATTCAGGAAGCATCGTAGCTGGTTATTTTTCATACCGACATCGAGGCAGAGGACACGAAGGGTGCGCCCGGAGGGATGTTTGAGGGCGGACTCAGGAGTCGGTTGGTAGAGCTGGACCTTTTTAATAGAAACTGTAGATTGTCAGCTAAAGGCATGCTAGAAGCACCGCTAAAGGAGATAATAATATAAGACAACTTACCCTCAGCTACCAGATTCTTGGTGTTGGGGTTGACCCAGTCGTGAGACTCGAAGTAGGGTCTCCAATCCTTGCCATTTAGCAGACTAGTCATGTCTCCATTGACGACGCCATTAGAAGCCCCATTTGTCAGATTTTGTTTCTGAAGAAGCATTCGGCCAAGCATACTACCCTCCTGACGGATTCGCTCCGTCAGGGCTCTAGTGTCAACACCATACATGGCAGGGACGCCTTGCTCCTTGAGCCATGTGCCAAGAGAGGAGGTGGCTAGGAAGTGGGAATAGTCTTCGCCAGCGTAAGAAGACACGACGAGGCCTGCAATGTGTATCTCAGAAGATTCGAAATGGGCAGGACGGTCGCGCAGGAGCTCATCCATGGTCTCTCGGGATGGCACACCATAGTTTCCCACCAGGGGAAAGGTAATGACGAGGATTTGGCCACGGTAGGAGGGATCTGTTATGGACTCTGGGTAGCCCACCATACCGGTCTGGAACACCAGCTCACCGGCGATGCTCTTCTTGGCACCGAAGCTGTATCCTTGGTACGAGGACTGGTCCTCAAGGTCAAGGCACATGAGGCTATCATCTTCAGCGTCGACTAGCCGCGCCGTTGAGGGCGGATAGTGCACGGATTCCATTGTGCTGTCTGGTATCTCCCTTCTGCTCTGTCGTGGTAGTTTTACGTGGTATGTGAGTGCTTGAGTGTCGAATTCGACTCTTAGTTAGAGGAATTGAGCGATTGTGAAGTGCAAAAGCGAAAGTGTGAACGGGCAGAAAGCCCTCGTGTACTATGAGGTAGTACTGCGAGGCTTTGCTCACTATTCAATTGACCATAATGGTGTCAGTAGCTCTGGATATAAAGTGATTTTATGTGCAGTATCTTTGGTATATAAGGTGAAAGAAGGTGATTTGGCCTGCAATGAAGTAAGAGGAAGAAAAGAAAAGAAAAAAAAAATTGAGGCCGAAACCGCCAACTACTTTTTTTTTTCTTTGCAAGTAGCTACCTACGTCAAGCTAACAAAGAAGCCATCTTTATGCGGGGCTTTTCATGGAGGGGCTGGCTGGATGGAGGGGTTTTGACTGGATGAACATCTGCCCCACTCTCGAGTCATCCAATCGGGACAGCATTCTATTATGAATCTTTGGTACAGAAGCACGGACCTTACAGTCGATCTAGTCAATTGGTCTGAGTGGCTCTACTAGTACATACATATGTCTAGGTCTCTATTGTAGGTCTAACAACGCCCAAGTAAGTACATTCATTTAGCAAGCCATGCATTACTCAAACCTCTTCACAATAGGTACCGATCTTCAGGTGAGGGTTTGCTCGAGGCTATCCGAGGCTATCCACGATAAGCACTGCCAATTGAATTAACACATCAGGTCGATCAATACGCCTTCATCTCTTACCTGCCTCCTATACGCCTCCCTATTGTAGGCTCTGCAGGACACAAACGCCTTTTTATGCTCAATCACCCGAGACCCGCAAATTACAAGTAACCATTTGCATTTACAGTTCTATGAACAAAAGAGACAAGGAACGGTGCCATCGCCGCCATCTGTGGAAATCCATCCGAGACTGAGGCACTGTAAAATGCAATGATTTTATTGGTGCACAGTCTCTTGCTGCATGTATACGCGTAGAGGCTCGGCAGGCGCTTGTGCTACGTCGAACTCAAAGTAACAGGCTGTAATGGCGTTGGGAGATCGCAAAATATTTCTTATTCAATAAACTCCAGCTATTTCCTCACTTAGATGTAGCAGTTCTTTAAAAGCACAGTATACAAAGTAATTAAACCTACTAGTAGAGGGCAAATATGGCAAAGGAATACTGTAACTACCTAGGTAGACAGAGTACGATATACTCGACGGGAAAAGGCGTTCCATTAGGTTTGGATGAGGTAGTGTACACGAAAAGAGACTATAATGAACTAGGTATCGTGCATATGTGGTTGGTGTTGTGGCTGCCTAGCTACCTATTTATATACTTAGTTAATACGCCGTTGCGTACATGATGTCGATTTCCGGTGGACAATCGAGGTTAGGTAGATCGATCGTGTTTGCGGCCGAATGCCTTACATAGTATTGCCTAGTCGCACTATTATTTTGAGTGTAATTGACTCATAGATATTGCTTTGCCTTTTCCCACAAGTATCGAGTTGTAAACTACTGGCTCTCTCGTTCTTAGGTCAGCAAAACTTTCTATTTTATATGTCTAGTCAAATGCTATACCGATGGGCAAACATCAGTTCAAAAAGACAAAGAGGAGCAGTTGGGTCCGTGCACTGGTCATATTTCAGAGCGTACGGGCTGCATTGAGTGAGAAGTCTATACTCTCATGATGTGTTTGCGTTATCGGCGCCAAAAAGTGACCAGACATACACACCACCATCCGTGTAGCTTGATATTTAGTGGCACGCAACGAGCGGTGAGCAATTGAGGGGAGGGGATTCAGATATAGACTCTAGTAGTATTTCCCTCACCAGTCCGAACGTGTTGAGAGGCAGCACATAACACATCACCGAGAAATAAATGAAGGATGTGATATATAGAAGTCGATATATCTGTAAACAAATCGGTGCTTTGGAAGGGTTCTGGGGACATCTACGTATAAAGTACGGAAACTGGGCAATGGACGGTTTTGCTCTCCCTCCCTGTTCAAAAGCTTGGGTCTAAAGCTTGCGTCCAGACTAGTGCATGCATGCATGCATGTTGGACAGCCACAAGCCTGCATGTGCAAAAATGGCCTACTGCAGGCAGTATAGCGTCGATTGAGACATGAAGGGAGATTTGCTATTGTGTGGCATGGACGTCAACGGTGGAGAACAGAAGTACGCGGCCTGTGTGTGTATGCTTGTAACGGAGAAGGAGAGAGAGAAAGAGAGAGGTGGTAACAACAAGATCTGGGATGGAGTGCTGTTGAAATCATGCGACCTGCTTGCAATAGACGAGCCTTTCCTGATCCGACTCGAGTGGGTGGTCATGCGTGAATGCGATGTTGAGGTTTGAGATACGATGCCTCCCCCTCTCAGCCAATTATACATCAGGGCAAGACCACGGCAGCAAGTAGGACGGACGGGAACGAACGAACGATGAGAGCGGTGTGGAATCATATGTACATGCAACGACGTCTGTAACCCCTCTTGAATTGAACATCTAGCCTAGGTAGGCTAAGGGAGGAAGGATTGAGAAGGGATTTAAACCTCCGAGATGGTATCCAGACGTTTGTTGCGGGTTTTACCTAGGAGGCCGAGAGAACTACTTCAAGATAAAGATGTGCTCAAATGTATGGAATTATGTATAGTATATACATCACCCCTTGCGTCATGTCGTGACTGGAAGCTTCTGACAATATAAAGGTCGAGACGAGATACCAAAGGGTATGGCCTGTACAGAAGACGAATTAATTAATCCCTTATCTGGGGATGTGGGGGCCGCATGGCAACGTTGTTGGAGGGAAGGAAGCTGTATAAATAGGGTAGGTGCAGTGTTAGGTATACTAGGTAGTTAGTTAGTATGGGCTTACCTAGTATGGGGGTATGGGGGCTCTATACGCTACACGCTACCTCCCGTCATTGTGCTCTCTGTTTCAGCCAACTCTGACCCTGTGACATCTCGTTCATGTCGTTCTTGTAGTTCTAAACCACTTAGTGCAGCTTCACCAAGCCGCGATGCACCGCGACTGCCATGGGACTAAACTTGATGTGGACTTCTTCTTATCAGCTTGTCCAAGCTGCCCCCTTAGACCAAGGTAATTAATCCATCAATAGGTACTCTAGTCTCCATCAATCGATACTACAATCAAACAATCCTTGCTTGTCCACACGCCTGCTCCTGCTAGTGTAGGACCGGTTCAACTAATACAATATGAATAATGGTCTTGTTCTCTTGCCGCGTCCAACACTTGTAACTTCACTACTTTTTCTGCGCGAACCACCCCGCATCCAATTCTCTTTATACCCCAATCTATGCCTCTTTAACCGTCTTCCAGCGTATTGAGGTGGTAAGGGGCTAGGATCGGTTTGTCCTGCCCTGCCTTGGCTCTGGTTTGGCTTAGACGAGACGCGACACGATCTCGAGCGTGGACTTGGCCGTCGTCATGATTCCGACAGTGAAGGATATGTTTTCCTCGTTGCTACGATCTAAGCATAAGCATGCCGTTCGCCGCGCCGACTCACACACCTTCGACTCGAACCCTCCCATGCCATCTCCTGGCCCAGCCAGCCGCCAGTACCCGGAGCCACGACATGCCACCGCCGACTTCACCGAGGGCGAAGACGACGAAGACGATGAAGACAATGGAGACGAATTCGACCCAAACCACCCATCCATCCGCTTCGCCGACCAGGGTGCTTTCCGGAGAAATCACAACCCAGTGATACCTCTGTTTTCTGCCAGTCATCTAGGTCCGAACTCGAACGGTGTGCGCCTGTCGGAGCCCTCGAATGCTAATCAAGAGAGCAGATGCCCTGCCAGTGTATCATGTTGTCCACGCGATTCGAATCATTGTCCAGACGAGGACGGAGACAACGCTATCCTGGGAACAGCTACGCTCTCCACAGGTCTCGCAGTTTTTGGTTAAGCCAATGCAGCAGCAAATTCGAACACAACACTTCAGTCGGGCGACTCTATACGCGTTGATGGCAAACTGTTTGCAGTTTGCCAAGGAGGGTCAGCTGTACCCTGGTAATGCCGGTGTCAGCACCACGAGAGCCAAGGTCTGCGAGCTTCTTGCTTTGAAATTGTTGAAGGAATATAGTACGAGGGAACTCATTGATGCCCTGTCTTACGATTTCGACCCCCTTCAGGGCTGCCCTCGCACGCCTCCTATGCAAAATGGAAGGGTTCCCGAGGCTAGAGGCAGGGCACCGTTTGCTAGGTCGTCCACTCTTGAGGTCGCTATCCGCGCCTCTGCTAAACATTTCGTTTCCCATCCACTCGTCGTCCAACAACTAGAGGCCATCTGGAACGGTGCCATCACCTTCTACTCTTCGCACGATAATCTACATCGTGTCTCCGCGACATCGGATCACAGAGGCAACCCTGATGCTCGAACCCCATTGCTGGGTCACCAATCCTTCAAAGAACAAACCTCACAACTCCCAGTACATGCAATCCCCTTCCGACGCACCGTAGCTCTATACGATCCGCGAAATGCTTCACCCTTGAAACTATCTCGCTTGCGTGTTCCTCGTTACCGTTACTTCTTGTCAACGTGTTCATTGTTTGTCATGATTTGTCTGTTTCTCGCAGTTCTGATTCATCGCTCGAGCCTGATAACTTCACTGGAGTTACTATTTTGGTTCTGGAGCGCGGGGTTTATGCTTGACGAGGTTGTTGGCTTTAATGAACAGGGATTCTCGCTCTATATCATGAGCTACTGGAATATTGTAGATCTCGGGATATTGCTGTTCTTGATTATCTACTATGGCATGCGCCTGTGTGGTGTCTTTCTAGTTGGATCTTTTCGATGGAATGAAATGGCATATGAAGTGCTCGCAGTAAATGCCATCCTTCTCTTCCCTCGCATTTTCAGTGTACTAGATCACTACCCATACTTTTCGCAGCTATTGATCGCCTTTCGATTCATGGCGGAAGATCTTGTGGCTTTACTAGTCGTGATCTTGATCAGCTGCTCCGGGTTTTTTGTTTTCTTCACACTTTCGAACAATGACGACAACGCCATCGATGTAGCTTATAAGATCTTTCAGATTTTAATGGGGTTCACACCTGCCGCATGGGATGCGTAAGTGGAATTTCCGAGTGCGTTGATGGACGATCGCTGACATTGGAATTAGCTGGCCCAATTATACTTTCGTTGAACGGCTGCTCCTGGTCTTCTTCCTAGTTATTTGCCATTTCCTCATTGTGTACGTCCCCCTGGTCTATGTTTGTGGCGGCAATCTAACGCATCTACAGCACGATACTAATCACCGTACTGACAAATTCTTTCACGGCCATCGCGTCTAATGCTAAAGAAGAGCACCAGTAAGTAACTTGACTTATAACGCTACCCAGTCATTAACGGGGTGTTTAGGTTCCTATTTGCCATCAATACAATTTCTATGGTGAAGAACGATGCACTCTTCTCGTACATTGCACCCGCCAATATCCTTGCTTGGGTCCTTATTCCTTTACGCTATATCATGCCTATTAGGCAGTTCGTCCTGCTCAATAGAATGGTCATCAAACTGACTCATTGGCCAATCTTGTTCCTGATATTCGTATATGAGAAGTATTATCTCGCATCATCAATATACGAACCTACGGACCTGGTTGAGGGCTCGGGACGTAGAAAAGGTCGTGCTTTCTCTGTCGCGGACCCCAATAGTAGAGGCAGTTTCTTCAGCCCAAATGTCAGAACTCGTGAGGAGTCAATTGCTGGCTTTCAAAAGGATCAAGCTCTAGATGAAGTTTTCCGGCGCCAACCCGATGCCAACACAATACGTACTCAGAGAAGACAGGAAAGAAGAAAGACTCAAACAGCTATACGCAATTGGATGGACCAGAGCGACGAGATAGGCGAAACCTTATCACGCTGGCCAACCATCGAGAGCCGCCAGAGCCATTCACTACGACGGATGAGCACCAGTCGAGATTTGCCAAGGCGATTTCGAACGCTATCTGATGTTCGATCTGCTGCGAGCGACCCCGCAGAGCTTATCTCAAATCATGACTTTCCTCCCTCAAGGGTCGGCAAGGCTGATGCTCGGACGGAGCATGAGCCTAAAGACTTCACTGATGCCGATGGTGATGATGAACTCATTACAAACGACGAAGATGAGGGCGAGAGCCGTCAAGAGAACGCATCACATGTCGGGCAAGAGGATTACTTTACTACTCCAATGATCTTACGCCGACATTCTCTTATTCCTCCAGCTGAACCAGCTCATATTATGTCGCCAGGAAGAGGTGCGCTCCCGCGCCGCCAAGGGCTTCATAACCGAACACTCTCCACAAACACCATATTATACAACCCACAAGAGGCGAATCGGCATGAACCTAGTCCGTCATCAATATCAGAGGACCCGATAGGGCCACGGTCGAGACCTAGAACGAGTCGGTTGACCACGACAATTGAGCAATCTGCGCCCACCGGCATACGCTCTCCTCGACGAGCAACACAGTATGTAGCAGAAAACACAACACAGCCTCGGCCCATCCCCAAGTCAACGCTGAGCCGGACTACGTTGTTAACCATGGGTCCGAGGCGGCAACAGCGGAAGCTGTCTCCTTCGGTCAACTCAGACAACACGGGACTCCTCGCAGACACTAAGAACGAGCTCGGGGCAGTTCCCGCGTCATTCGCAACCCAGATGGCGATGGCCACAGGCCAGATACGGGGCATGCAGAGGGCAAGCTCCGTAGAGCGGGAGCGCGAAAACGCAAACCGCATGAGCAAATTAGTACTCGCACGTATGAAGACTCTGGAAGAAAGCTTCGCCGACGTTGCTCGGGAGGTGCAGCTGATGCGCTCCGTCGTCCCAACGGCACAAAATTCAGCCGATGATGATAGCGGGCAGGGCTCTGTCACCGACTCGCACGAGACGAACGTCAATTTGTCATCACATGGCAAGTACTCGAGGAAGTCGCGCAGGGGACGGGAAAATCGCCCTTGGAGCGTCAAAGAGGAAAAGGTGGGAATTGGAGGTGCAAATACGCACCAGGAACCGAGGACGAAGGGGAAAGGGAAGGAGGTTGTGAGATGTGACGACACGGAGAGTGAAGACCTGCGAACAAGGAGACCCCCGAGGCGGGGAAGCTCCTTGTGAGCTATATTTTTCGTACTCACTTCCAGAGTCTTTACTCGGATTTAGTGTTCGGCAATGGTCAATAGGATGTGTTGATTCTCTTGTCATCACGTCACCGAAGAGCAGTTGTGCATCCATCGGCGTTTGGGAGGTATTTTCATTATTATCGGTTCACGGCACATGGCACAAGGCACTGGCATCAATTTCGGTTCTGGTTGGGTGGCCGGGGGCAACGGTTCTGGGATGGATCCTGTGTGTATTCAACTGGCGTGCGCGCGCCTTCAAGGGAGAGAGAGAGAGCAAGGGAGAGGAAAGTTGACATGCTCAGTGCGGTACGCATGACTATCTTGTTCACTTCTACATTAGTACGATGTACAGGAGAGCTGCTGTGCCACCTTCATAGGTAGTGTAAGATTGATATGTACGATGTATGAGTGTAATTTGTTGGCCCATCGGAGAACCCGGACCGGTGTCGGGGTCGGAGCCGGGCGGCTTTTAATTAAGCGATTTCTATTGCCTATCATGCCACGATTCCCTACTGTGACCACAAGATTCTACATTCGTAGCTCCTATAAGCCATCGATTTATTCAGTTTGCGTCAGCACATTTGATTTTACAAACTTATCTTTAACTATTATCCCGTCATCATGTATACTACTATAACGCTATTTTACAGCCAGAGTGTAGCTATGCTAGCTCGAAATATATACAATTTGCAGGAGCACTACTAATCTATTTCCCCGGTACAATAGCTCCACATTTGCGGCACTCTCAAAGATAATATATGAGACAGTAGAGCGTTGGATATAGAAGATAATGTGTTTATTCAATGTTATGGAAGTAGGCATACAAGTAATATTAACAGCACTGTTCCCTGCTCCCTTCCTTCCTTCCTTTCTTTGGTTTCTTCCCTTGCTTTTCTTCCCAGTCTTGTTTATATTTTTCCATTCCAGTCTCCAGAGTCCCCGAATGTATAGTATTGTCGTATTCCTGTACCACCCTGTCTTTCAATTTGGAATTTTACCCCTTTCCTTCCCCCTTTTATGAAAGTCCTAAGTACTGCCAGTGTTGTAGATATGAATGTCGTTGTAATTACGCAATTTAGATATTAAAGCTTGTGGGTGGGCTAGATGCCCCCGCCGCTTCGGTCCACGCTGACATAGAAATTGGGCTCCTGGCCATCGCGTTGGGCTCGCTCGTTCCGGGCAATTGCCATTCGCTTGTACTGGACGCCGGCGACGATGAGGCCCGTGGCTAGGATACCGGCTAGGACAAGGGGGCGTTGGCGACTGGAAGGTTCCGATGTTA
Source organism: Xylaria sp. FL1042 (assembly GCA_022495085.1). Classification (NCBI taxonomy): domain Eukaryota; kingdom Fungi; phylum Ascomycota; class Sordariomycetes; order Xylariales; family Xylariaceae; genus Xylaria; species Xylaria sp. FL1042. The sequence continues at coordinate 22,217 of MU380225.1, forward strand.
GTTTCATTACTATTTATCTCTTGAATTTTTCATTGTCTCCTTGAAGTTGGACTAAAAGAACAGCCGTGGGAATGGGGATAAAAGTGAACATTACATGCAAGCCGGGACTAGGAGAGGGCAGAAATCTAAGAGGCAATTGAACTTGATTGATGGGGTTGGGATAGCCAGACATAGAAAGCTTCTCACAGAATGCGGCCGTTGTGAGGGAGGCCGGTGGCTCGAGTCTGGTTCATCTTGTATATATTCAAAGCAAATTGGAGAACTTGAAGATGGAGCTTGTTATGTCAGAGTGCTGATAGGCCAATACACTCTTTGGTCATCAGTTGCGATTAAGATCGAGGGATGCTAATTCACGGTGGCGCTGGTTTAGAATAGCCCAATGATTTGAGTTGTACGTTGGGATTGAAAAAGACTCCAGATAAGACGAAAAGAGCTATACAAGATGGTAGATATAGGCAGAAGGGTGCACAGGGTACGTAATAGTAGTCATAAGAAAGTTCTGATCAGCAGTTGTAGTGCTAAGATTGACTTTCTGATGAGATCAGATCACACAGATCAGGCGAGATCAGGCGAGGTCAATGGTGCAAGGATGGCGGGGGGGGAGGGGGGAGCGAAGATATATCGGGAAACACGAGAGTGTTCAACTTCTAGTAATTGGAAGTGTTTAAGTAGGTGCTGTAGATAATTGATTCCCTTCTGTCCGGCGTTATGTCACAGATGCGCTAAGGGTTAAGGGGTGTCTAATATTGCCACTGTAAGTAGTATACACCACACCGCCGAAGTTCGAGTGAAGCGGGTTGAAGGAGCACGCGACCTTGATCTTGATGCTCGACGACGGACTAGGCTAGAGCGGCAGATACCTAAACCCACTATAGCTTAAGGTGGACAGGGTAGGTAGTGCCCCGTAGTAGATGGTTAACTTGTTGAGAACTTGGGAGATGGGTTTACGTATAAGACGAAGTGAAGCACTGACCACCTGCAGATCCGGGGAAGTGACGCTACTTATCCAAAGCCTTGCGGGGGTTTTAGCGGGGATGCTCCAGATAAGACCAGCCAGTACTCTACTAGGTAGGTACTGCCTATATAGGTTAGACCATGGCAACAAGTCTTCACCTATCTGCCAGGTATCTAATATCTACCTAGAAAATCAGTTCAATTACACCCGACTACAAACTGGTAGCTAGTATGTTAGACAGTTCGGCCTCCGATATATCTTGAATGTTGTGATACCGATGGAGTTGCGATTAGTACCGAACTGAGAAGACAAGAATACTTAGGCTGCGTCCGCGTCCCCTAAAACATGTTTTAGCTATCGTCTCTCTCTTGTTTTCCCAAATGGACAGGTATGAGAAAATCAAAACACCAATTTTGAGGGATGAAAGCCTACAGCTCTTCTCACGTATCGACTACCTATATAGATGACATCGTCCTAAAATGTCTTGAGACACGTGTTAAGTTACAGAGAACAATTATACGGTTTCGGTTCGCAATATGAATCTACTAGGAGGTACTATGTAAGTGGTAGGGAACACAAATTCGACACATTTGCGCTACAACTCCACTTATAGGGCTGAGAGATGCAACCATGTGTCTTTAATTTACCAGTATATTTTGTCCTGCGAATATATTCGCTTCAGAGAGGAACTAGAGAGGTGCAGGGACCGTCAGAAGGCAAGCTAAATAAACTAGGTAACTACCTAGGTACCTACCTAGCTATACAACGAGCTTCTCACCACTAATGCTTTGACTATATACATATAGTTGTATATCTCCATGTATATATATGTTGGTTCACGAAACATACTTAATTTCTCATTGGTATGGTTAAAAAGGTGAGTGTAAACATACCTGTCACTCATGCATTCCTACGGTAGGTGTCAGCATCTCATATATATACATATGTATGCCCTTCACCCCTCTTAGGTATTGATGTACATGGATGTATTAAACTACATAGGTACCTAGGTACCTAGGGCTTGGCACCGTGATAGAGCCCGCCTCACCTACCTACTATACATGTACCTGCCAATGTGTCACGCCTGCCTACCTGGGTACTGTAAGAAGTAGATACTCGCTGACCTTCAACAGTTTGAAAATGAAACCCTTCAGCACACGTGCGGATTGGCATGTTCTGGTATGGTGGGGGCCAAAATGCGGCAACCCCGCTACCATCCATCAGGCTCCCACATACTAAATAGGTCTTACTTGGTATGCAACCCGCCGATTTGCTTCGGGAACCAACAGTCTCAGTGAACAACGAACGACGAAGATATACAGTAGGAGTCATTTGCCTTCTACTAGGTACTTTCTTCCTCTTGTCCTCCCTCGCCTCTCCTTTCTCTCTTCTTGAGCTCTCTATTTATTTTACCCCTCTAAAACAAAGGAGCTCACCGACTTGCTTATTCCTTTATTCACTTATGTTTCCCCTGTGAACTTCACACTCACTACTTATCCTACTCCCCTTCGCTGCTTAAAATTATGGCGGACGAGAAAAGCCCCCTCGACGCCGCAATCGATAGACTGCTTCTGTACAATGATGAGAAAACAAGCTTAGCCGACCGGCAGGGAGAAGATTACCTACGTCTGCAACGGCTCGGCGTCGCCAATACATCTGGAGACACGCTGGTCATAATCAGATTCCCTCAGGGAGACTACGTCGACTGCAGCGGCCGCAAGGTAGGAAGTCAACCATCTCTCAGTCGTCTACCTGCCTGCCTTTTATGGCACTTCTTGACAAACTAACTGGTACTCCTCACAGTGGGACAGCAAGGAATTCCTGATGGACTCCAAGCAGCTGCTCGCGACTGGCTCGGCAGTGTTTGCAGAACTTCTTTCTCCGAAGGCCCAGACCCAGATAAGACGCCACCTCAGCGACGATTATAAGCTGCGTAGGTATGTCCTGGACCTGACACCGGAGATGGAAGGGGATGGGTCGGCCTCCGAGGTCGCTCAACTATCGTTGTCAAATGGCGTGATAGACTGGTGGCGGTCTTTTTTTGTCTCTAGAGTTTCAAAAAATCTTGTCTCTGGACATGACGACAATTGCCCTTACCACTTCGATGAAGCTCTCATAGAGGATAGGGCTTGGGGCAATGCACATCTGATGAAAGAGCCGATAGATATTGGCCAGCTGGAACCATCAAGACTGAGAAATATCCTTGACTATTGCCCAATTCGCCATCGAGTCGCTATTCTTCGCCTACTTATGGCTATCCGTACCGGGGACCTCTATCTGAACTCTGCTCCACGCTTAGTCACCATGGCTGTGGTCGCTAAACAGTTTGACTGCGTCAGGGTTGTGGTACGTACAGTCTCATCCTACGAGCTTTACAGGAAAATGAAAATAGAATAAGACAAGATCGCGACTAATTATTGATGAGTAGAAAGATCATGCCCTCACTTGGTTCATGGCCGAGCCAAATCACAACTTCTTAGATATCAATGCCGAAGATGCTTTCAAGATCGCTGTAAGCTATTTCTCATTATTCGTTAATTCCATGAATATTTATCCGTCGACTCAAACTTGTCTCTCTTGACCTTTTTATTGCTTGAAAAACTGCTGATCTTGGTCACTGCAGTGGATTTTGGAGCTATCTGACGTTGCTCGTGTCGCTTTTCAAGTTTTAGTAGTCGAGAGAGCTATCGAGATTCCTAATGACAAAGTAGCCGGAAGTACTAACAAGCAGCGACTGTCGATGTTCGGACGTCCTCGTGGAAGCGTCACCGAAGAGCAGGAGACCTGTATTCAACATGCGGCACAAAAGCTGAGACAGAGGGCAGAAGATGAGTGGGGTCGACTTCGGTCTGACGACATAAATGAGTACCTTGGAATTAAGCAATGGCCGAAGGTTAGCCCTGATCTTTGCCGGCGAATCCGCGCTTGGATGCATCGAGTTGTGTGGGACGCCCACACTTTCAATGGCGGTGATCAGGATCTGGTCATGGAAAGCCACGACAGGAACCGGGCTCGGTTTGTGCCATCGACTGAGCTAGTTCCAACCAAGGACATCTATAAAGGCCTTCTCCCAGCTCAATGCATTCTTACATGTTATTTTTGGAAGTCATTCAACACGATTGCTAATACACGCTGGTTTCCGGAGGTGTCCCACCTGTTTCAAAGGCTCGATTTCTGTGACGAGTTTGCTGATGCGGTCAAAAGTCTCAGGAATAAATGGGACCCCCCTATGCTCGACGTAAACATTGAGAGAACCGGACCTTTGGTTCTCGGCCTCTCGGGCGAGGAATTCAAATTCCTCCCACTCTGGGCCGGTGGCTTAGATGACGGCACCGGCGCCGTGTACCAACCCGACATTCCTGATGCTGAGCGTGGGGTTCCCATGGGACCAGGCCCCGGATTCTACACGGGGGAAACAATCCCCGACGCTGAGAGTTTCGCGTCCGAGGACGACGCCAGCACAATATACACAGGCACTGGCACCGTTTCAATGACCCAGGGCCACTCCGTCCAAGCGACGCGGTCACACACAGCTTGCCCCAGTCACAGGGACTTGGTCACCGCCTCTGGGGAAGTCATACCCGCCGGGGCCCAACGTCCAATCCAGGCCCGCTTTGATTTCGACAGAGATTTCGATTGGATGTCCGATGGCTCAGAAGACCCACGTCTAAGTGATCTAGACGGTTCAGACTCAGACTCAACCTCCAATAACGATGACCACGCCAAGGACACTCACGACACCGAAACCTCGAACGGCCACAACGAGGATCGCCAAAGCAGCACATAAATACGGCAGGTGTTGTGTGCGACCTGTTTAGTATACATGTTGCCATAGCATAAGCATTACGTTAAGAGAAGATCTCATCTTGCGAGCTTATCCCTCCTCTCCCCCCTTCTCCTCCGGGTCTTCTTCTACTACTATTGCTATGTTCTGTTCTTGCAAACGCATAAGAAATACACACACACACAAAAGAGAGCATTGGAGAAACGCATTTTCCTGTATTTGGGGGTGGATAGGCAACTCACCCCCTTCCTTTCTTTCTTTCCGCACTGAGAATGGATGTTGGACGCTACATATGAAAAATAGAGAGATTGATAGACGTGGCAGACTACGGCGTTCTTGTTTTTTGTTTTTGTACGGTGCCATCTAGACGGTGGAAAGACTTCGTCAAAGCGATGAGGTGCGCAAGCCAAAGTGGATGGATCTGTTGACTTGAACATCATATTCTGGCGTTCTTAGCTAGAGGTTTTGATGTCTCATGGTCTACTTACGAGGGAGCTATGATAGGCTTGGGCCAGAACAATAAAATTAATGTATCAAAATGAAGAGTGATCTTGACTACACTCTCCTTATTTCTTATGCACGGTTTAGTAAGGTGAAAGCTATAGACGGGCCGCATAGATCACGTAATGATTATTATGCGATAGAAGATTTTCGAACAAGTCTTGCCTGCGCGGCAGACGTTGTATTGTATTATCAGGAAAAGAGCTAAATGACTCTATACCGTAAGATAGCGAGCCTGCCACCTACCTGACCCCATGTGTTGTATCTCGCATTATCACAAGCAAATGTGAAAAGGTATCATTCGGGTCGAAAGCAACAAACAGTAAGATTCAAACAACTCCATTTGCCGTGCCGTGACGTCTTAATATAGCCACATATACCCCCAATCCTTTTGAACGCCATTAGGTGCAACTTTTTCTTAATGCGACTGCACTCCCTTGAACTCCTGTATACTGCCCGGTCTCGTACATCTATAGTTTCTTCTGAGTGCATTTGACGAAAAGGAACTATAACAAGTTGAATCCATGTAAAAGCAAAGCTTAGAAGTCATCATCTTCTATGCCGACTCCTGTGCTCTGGCTTTTTCGTGGCCGACCCCGCCCTCGTGGCCGTGAGCTGCTCCGTGCTCGCTTTTTTCGGCCACCAGGAGTATTAGCCGCCTTTCTTTTGCGACCACGAGCATCAGGTGTCGCCTCGTCATCTTCCTCATCGGCCTCGGGAGTCTGCGGTTCACCCTCTGCATCCAGGTCTTCATCGTCACCTTCTTCTCCAATTTTAACTTCACTGTCAACATTCAGCAGATCGACGAAAGTCCTGCACTGCTGCATCATACGTTCTGGCGTCTCAAGCCCGGTCATGATGAAAGAGATATCCTCCCAAAATTTGTCGCCTGTGACGCCTTGCACCTTTACAGGGGCTTTTGTGAGGTCTTTAGGCGGCCCCTTTACTTTGACTTCACGACGACTTGAGCTAAGGCCATAAAGTCGACGGAGGAAAGTGCGAACCTCCCACACAGCCGAGATAATCATTGAGGAGGCTGTCAATTGGCGAAATCGCTGCGCATTGATAAAATCTGGGACCACTAAACCCGCGGGTGATGTCTCGACTTCCCCCATCTGTTGTCTAGCAGTATCTTGATCCATGCGAACTTGGAAGATCTCCGATTCCATTGTCTGCGCAATAGCGGCGCCTGTTCCCGTTACTAGCTTCTCGAGAGCTGAAACAACTGTCTGGAGATCACCAACACTGACATATTCGAAGAATGCGATGTTTTCAAGCAGGAAGCGCGAGTACGCTACATGCGATGGTATCTGCTGGCTTGTATCAAGTGTGGAAGGCTCGAATTCTAATTGACCAACCATCTTCTCAAAAAACTTGACGCGATTCTTTGATTTGCTGATTTTCAACATTTCAATCAATAAGTGAAGTTTTGATGTGAAAGGTGCCTCAGTTGCACCACGACAATCTTGAATGATGTCTCGTTGGTACTGGAATGCTGATTGCACCGCCTTGGCATATTCTCGCTCAAGTACGCTTTCGTATTTTTCATGTAGTGCCTTGTGTTCGTGATAAGCTAATTCCGATATTCTCGTGACTGGGCAGGTCTCTAAAGTAATGAGCGTCACACCAGTCTCTTTGGGATGCACTAGACCTTGCCGGTTGATACTTGCGAGAATCTCCACTGCGAGAAAAGCATGATCATCTTGTGTTGCTAAAGCGATTCTCGTTATGGCCGTGAGAAATCGCTGCGTTGTTGCGCTAGCTACGTCGTCGAAACTTGTGCTGCCCATAACCTTCAGGTCCTTCTTTTCTTTTGCAGCAGTACTATTCGACTGATTTGACCTCTGCTCCTCAGTGAAGAGAAATTCTCTGAAAGAGCGTAGTATCATAGACTCTAGAACCACTGTTTGTTCCTTGAAAACTTGCTCGAAGACTGTGATGACATTCTCTGTGACAAAGTTTCTCGGATTAGACTGGCAGATTAGCCCAATGGCATCTAGCGCAGGTCTCCTTATATCGACCGACCGCGAGGAATAGGCGAAGGGGCAAATCACGTCCACCATGAGTTTGGATACCGAATCTCCCTTCCAGTTCGCGAATTTCTCTTTAAAATCGCTCACATGGCTGTCAAGCTGGCAGTGTTTACCGCCCATTCCAACTATGAGCGAATATCGGTCGAACTGCCTGGTTGCCCTCTGATCTAAACCATTAGCTAGACCTGCTCGGATTTTCTGAATGCCAGCAAGACTCGAAGAGATAAGACGAGCAACACGCGCGGTATTATGAAGCAATCCGCTGATGATCCATATACAGGCTATTACATCATCCAGGAGAGTTCGGGTGATTTTAGCAGTAGCAGGCATCAAGCTACCCTGTATGTCCAAGAGAAATTGTGAGTGCACACTAGAAACTTGGGGTAGCACTCTTCGATAGATGACCACGACAGCTCTCGAGACAGCCAAGTCTTCGCTCTTGCCGACACTCTCAATGTGTGGTTTGAGAAGACTTATTTGCTCAAACGTGAACAGTTTCGGATCAGCCTTCGCGAAGATCATTAAAACTTGTAGGGCGTCTTTCCCTGATGGCACGGAGGGGTCATCCGACTCAGGGTTATCCACAAGGTCGAACATATTAGCCACGAGCTTACTGCAAACTCGAGTGTTGGCCTCGGATAACTTGGACTCTGGGGCAAGTATGGTCTGAAAAACTTTGTCAAGGATGAGTGCCGTATTGCCTTGCTTTGCTGTCTGGACCATCAGAGCGACATGATCCGTGAGTGACTGCTTGAAAGATATGGAATCGTCTTCCTTGTAAAAAGGTGATATCCATATTTCTTCAATCATTTGTCTCGCCAGCTCCCGAACGCCTTCGTCTGGATCCTGCATTCGGTGTAGCAGGCCATTAGCAATGGTACTCCGTACCGCCTTATTCTCATTGCCGAGATAAATGTCCTTCGCTAGTTTCATCGCCCTTTTCCGTACCCCCACGCCAGAATCAATGAAACGCTGGATGACAGTAGGCGTCATCCTCTCCTCGAGCCTTGGGCGCATACTGATGCATTTTCCAATCAATCCAAGTGCTGTGTCGCGCACCTGGGGCGAAGAGTCACTAGAGCACTGTAGGATCAGGTCGACGAAGGCACTGTCCCCATCAAGGATGGTTGGATCCGTCTCTAGAACTTGATTGACGCTCTTGAGACTACGACTGCGGACGGTCGCTTGGTCTGTAGTCATGGATCCCATGAGCAGATTCAGAATACTCTTGAAGGCTGAACAGAAGTTTGATCGTAGCAACAAGATTGCGTGTGATAGTCTTGCGTGGTTGGCGGCAACGGATTTAAACCTCCATTCCCTCGACAACCACTTTGAGTCCTCAATCATGTTCCGCAAACGATATGCCGTTCTGCCAAACTCTGCATGCCGGTCTTCATAATCATCATCCTGGACGGAGTCATATCCGGTGGTAATTTGTGAGCCCCAGTCTGTCACAATGTACGAGATCGCGCTATAGAGGTGCTCGTCTTCGTTCAATCGGTCCTGAAGAAACTCAACTACGATGCGATACGGACCGTCCCATTTTACTGCTTTGTCAAGAGAACTATATCCCTCTAGGACTATCAAACTGAGGTCAGCGAGCCATCTGCCGAGCTCATCAGAGTCGGTCCCTTCAAAACTGCTAGCAGTCTTGCGAACATGTGATCTTAATTTTGAGATTGACGCAGCCATCACACCTAATAGCTCGAGCGCCATATTGCGCGCTGGTGCTGCGTTCTTTTCACCATCAACCTGCTTGAACATCAAAATCATGGTTAAGCGAAGAAGAAGCTCGGCTGCAGGCCAGTCCGGCGAGTCCAAGCATGTGGTAAAATCCTCAACAAAGAGATCCAGAAGATTTCGATAGGGTGTGTCTCCAGTCTTCGTAGACTTTAAAGCTCGTTTTACGATGAAATTGACGACATAGTGCGCATAGCGACACGCCCCGTCGAAAAGTTTGCTCGAAAGATCTCGGAGTTCCTGGACAGCGACCTCGTGTTCAATAGCAGCATGGTCCTCCGTTCGGATGTTATACTTTTTCTTAGGTGCCTGGGACGAAGATGAAGCTGTGTTATCCTGAATGGATTGTATGATCTGTGAGCGAAACTCGTCTTTGCTATCGTCAACTTTACCGGCACTAGCTTGAATCAACCGCATGATAAGGGCTGAGATAGGCTGAATACTACCGCCACCAGAAAGCCTGAATTGCCTGGCTTTTTGTTTGCCAACTGGTAGCTTTTCTAGTGAGGTCAGGATTTCACTGAGGATGCCTTCTCGCTGAGCTGGGTTCATTAAGAATATCTGTGAGAGCATGTGCATGGCCACTAAGCGTAACCCGTCAAATTTGGAGACACCAACTACTGAATCCTTCTCGGTGTAGGCATTCTCCACAAACATCAAGCGGGATGAGAGAAACTCTAAAGTATTGACAACCGATTCAGAAAGATCTATGCTTGCGATTAGATCCGACATCAGCGCGAAGAGCTTTTGGCTAGAAGCGAACAATGCCATAATAGCCTTTTTATGGGCGGTCAAGCAACGGAACAAGGTGGCAGTAGGGCCTGTGCTTCGTATTTCAGCAATAGGCACAATGATACCTTCCATGACGTTTCTGAAAACGTCAAGACCGAGCTGGATGAGATCTTCGGAGTAAATTTGCTTTTCCTCACGGCCACCGCACATGACCCTCAGGGCCGTCCGAGCAGCCTTAAGTCCTCGATCGATGTCTGGTATCTGCTGCACCCATAGACCGACATCAGTTTCACCCCACTCTTCGTTGATTTTGAACTCGAGGGAGTCGGCGTATTTCAGAGACCCTTCACTCAAATTTTGAAGTCGGATTAGACCATCGCATGGAATCTGGCCAAAACAGCCGATGTCTATAGCCCTCTTGAGTAATCTTTGAGCCTTGTCGTGAGCGCTCGAGGTCATTGTAAGTTCTTGGTTCGCCGTTAGGTAAATGAAGGGCGATGAATAAACTTGTTGACTAGAGAGTTGATCTTCGGCGATGAATATCTCCTGAAGGCATCTTCTTAGCTCTGCGAAGAGCAAATTGGCCCTCTCACGCTGATTTAGGTCCGCAGTCAGAGGGTCTTCAATCGCGCCATGATCTCTCCTACTGGATAAATCGGCAGGAGCACCAGGTGAATCTGGTACAACAGCAAACTCTTCCCTATTAAAAGTAGCTTTTGGTAGTTCGATTAGAAACTCGCCCTGCCTTTGCGAAGATGGGGCTGATGACGGCGAGTCTCGGGGTGGCGGTATGGAAGACCTCGGAGGGGTCGCCTGTTCCTCAACCTTCGGGATACTAGGTGGATTCGGCGGTGGTATAGGAACTTTCGATACTTGTGGGATGACCGGTACTGGTGTTATGACCAAGCCCTGCTCGATTTTCGGCACAGGAACTGGGGAAACCTGCGGCTTAACCACTAAGTCTGCGAGTGAAACAGTCTGTGGCTGAGACTGCACTGTTGGTCGTGGAATAGCATGGGTGGGATGTGACGTGAGCATACCCGAGGCCGCTTCTCGTTGCCTCTGACTAGGTATGTGTACCTCAATTCTGCTTTTATTGTGTGCGACTGCTTGCGTATTTGTGCTGGCCGGATTGTGCTTAACGACCTTTGATACATCAGGCTTCCGCTGGTTGGGCGACTTCCTCGAGGCCATAGGCGCCATCGACACCCCGTTCGCGGGTGAGCTAGTGGATGGACCGGGGGAGGGGTGTCCGAATAGGATTGACGTGTTGTCATATACTAATTTCGCGAAGGGGGAGATGCCGTCAGTGAGATTGACAGAGTTATGGGGAGCCGCAGCAACTTTAGGTGCAGTCTTGAATTTGCTGTAATAATATCAGAAGTGCGTCCGAGATGTCACGGTGCGGATGCTCACAATTTAGTGATCTTCTCGGGCTTCAGCAGATTCTGCACATATTCAAGACTGCCTTCGAGACGCTTCGACTGAGTAGAATTTCGAGCCTCATAGTTTAGCGCATCGTAATCGTCCCTCGGGACAAGGTTAGCAAGGGATGGCGCAAAAGACCCTGCGCCAATAGTGGGATTGCTGAGAATGTCTGGACAAGAGGATAAAAGTCAGTTCGAGGTTTGCACTGCGCTAGGGTGGCCGTGCCGTCATACAACGGGAGAAGGAGAGGATGAGAGAGCAGGAGAAAAGAAGCTTGCATATTCATGAAGAGGGATAGATAGTGCATGGGGAAAGAGAAGAGAAGGAATCAAAGTGTGTTATGCATGGCAGGAGCAAAGAGAAGTAGATGTATCTCTGCGGCAGGAGACGAAGACAGGAAGCAAGAGCCGTCACTTACCTGAATCAAACGGAAAGACCGAAGTGAAAGGCGTATACGGAAGGGCCTCATCTAAGGAGAACGGTCTCGTGCGAAGCTGCTGCTCGTCGGACTGCAGGCCCGGGGACTGGTCCTGCTGCTGCTGTTGCTGCTGCTGTTGCTGCCGCTGTTGCTGCCGCTGTTGCTGTCGCTGCAGCAGATCTGGGGGAGGCACACCATTCTGGTAATAGGGCTGAGGGTGCGCCATCGTGCATGTGCGTGTGATGCATTCCACCGCTTCACCTGGACTTGTCTGCTTTCCGAAGCCACACTACCATTGCGATGGCCGTATGCCAAGGTTAAGGACGATTGCACAGCAAGAGTTGATGGCTAACTCATGGGAGGTGTTGCATTGGTTTATCGGCGAGAGAAGAGTTAATCGATTCGATTGTAAATGGGCGGAATGTAGCGGTTTTAGATATGCCACGTGGAATGCAGACGGTTAGGCGGTTTCGTCGTCGGTGGAAGGAGAGAAAGAGACTCGGATTGGGCGAGTTTGACTAACACACCTTACGAGGTGATGGTGCATCTCGCGCCGCGCCTGAAAGCTTAATGCCTAGGTATCCTACCTATCCTATCGTGTCGCAGCCTACCTAACCTAGCTGCATACCCTGCAGCGTAGGTAAGTCTGGCGTCCGCTGATGGCGCTTATCGATAATCCATTGCTACATAGGTACATTATGGGTGCCTTCAATGTTTAGCGTGGGTAAGATCGTGGTATGCACCTAGGTACAATCTTCTATCGAGATGGTGACTTTTTCTCTCTCTCTTTTAGAAGTGGCTTTGGCTAACAAATCTTAAGGTCAGAACAAAACCCTCATTGCGCTTCTTATATTAACAAGGCCAACACTTCTCATGTTAACGGATTTACTTTACACTAATTGCGCCCTTCTCTCAGAGAAACCGCAACAATTAAATTATGGCGACAATCGGGTCTCTCGTCTTCTGTTCGGATTGCGGCAACCTTCTGCCAGTCTCAAAAGGCAATGTCAAGAATACCCTGCATTGCGACTGCTGCGGTGCTGACAACAAAGGTTGGCACCAAACAATAAATAAGAGGATAAAACCTAGCTAACCCCAGCTTCTTAGACATGGCATCTAAAACAATCGTAACCAAGAGCAAACCCTCCGACTTCCCCTCGTTGCTGCGCCAGAAGCTGTCCATTGTCCAGTCCGTCGAGAAGCATAAAATCAACACCGAAGCTTTCGCGAATGAAACATGCGAAAAATGTGGACGAACCACAGTCAGATTCTCGGCCGTGCAGTTGCGCAGTGCTGATGAAGGGAGTACCATCTTCTATACTTGTGAATGTGGACATAGGTGCGACTTTCTCACCTTACCTGTTGCTAAGCTTCGGGCTACTAACCATAGTGCAGATGGAATACGAACAACTGATGCAATCCGAGAAACGAGTTATATAAAAGGATCCGGCGAATAATACACAACATACCTCCCAAAAATCACTTTTGCTGTTCTAAAGCCAAACGCCGACCACATGCTCTACTCATGCTTTCAAAGAGTACGCCGAGAATTCTATGCCGCTACCTTTGGTGCCTCCGGGATCAGCGCATACTCAGTTTGATGAGACTGTTCGAAATCGGCCATATCCAGTGCCACGATGACGCTTTCACGAACCACCTTCTCCTTGTCATGCAGGAACCGCTTCAGCATCTCCTCAACGCCCTCCTCATCGCCAAGACTACCGAGTGCCTCTGCTGCTTCATGTCGGACCATACTTGCTTCGTTCAGGTCACTCAATGCAGCCGTGAGGGAAGGGATAGATGCGGGGTGGGAGAGTTGACCAAAAACGAAGGCGATCTCGTGTCGGAAGAGGGCGGAGGAGTCTGCGAAGCCCTTGGCTAAAGCGTGAACGGCAGGAACCGCTGTTGGTAGGTCGGGCGGCGATGCGAGATCGCGAAGCGCGAACATGGCACGATACCGAAGGAAAAGGGGCGCATTGGTGTCCATCAACGTCTTTCCTAGCTCTTCAACGGTCTGGCTTGACTCGGGCATCGGGGGCGCGGGGTCGACGGAGGCAAAGTCACTAGATCAGATTTAGGTCAGTCTAGAAAGCGCAAATACAGCTCGGGGGTTGATGAAGAATGCGTACCTTTGGTGTAACTTCTCTTGCTTCCGCTGCTCTGAGTTCTCCCACTCTATCCGGTCAATGGCAATCTCACACGTCTCTGTAATGACTACATCCTCCCCTTCGCGATCTCGAAACTGCCGTAGGATATCCAGATTTCTTGCGTCACCTAGCGCGCCCAATGCCTCGGCGGCTTCATGCCTGCACATAGGGTCTTCCTGTAAATCCGCTAAGACGGTTCGTAGCGGCGCGATAGCTGCGGGATTAGCCGACTGGCCGAGACAATACGCGAGCTCATGTTTGAGAAGGGCAGACGGCGAGGCGAAAGCAGCAGCGATGGCGTCAATAGCCGCTACTGCCGTCTCCCCGGTTTCGTGCTTAGACAGGTGCTTGAGGGAGAAGAGAGCGCGAAAGCGTATGGGCAGCGGGGTCGACTCGGAGCGGAGCGATTCGCGCAAGCTCGCGATAGTCGCCTGCTTGTCGGTTGGGGTCGACATTAAGAGATAGAAAGAGAAACTTGGTAAATAATTATGCGACCCAAATGCGATGTTTTTCTTTAATAGGAAACGCAGTTGCGACGTCTTTTGCTAGACAAGGTCTGGTTCTCTCTCTAATCTCTGTACCGGTGAAATGGTTATCAGATCCGATAGAGGGGATGCGGCTGATAAAAAAAAGATTAAAAGATCGAACGACCCCTCGCCCCGCAATAAAACCCCATCCAGGGGCCATCCAGGTTCTTAGTGGGGTTCAACGTTAATACAAGTACAACAGTGGTGATCCGTACATCTAAGGCAAGTATGTAGGAACTGTCAACTACCAAAGTAAGAGCAACTATATTATTGGTAGTAGGTTGCCAAAAAGGTGAGCAGTAGCTAGTAAAAGTGAATAGTTAGAAAGAAAGAGCAAGTTGCGCTACAAGCAGAACCCTGCATATCTAAATGCAGGAACTACCACAATAACTACCTAGGTAGTATTCCGGCTAGGCGAGTAGATTTGAAAGACAAATAAATATAAAAGCAAAAAGAGAAAGAAAAAAAAGCAATTCACTTTCCTAGAATTGTGATTGTTTACATTGGGAAGCAAGTGAACAAACAATAGAGTCATACAAGCACAGCTCCACATTCATCGGCCACCATTCTACCTAGTAATAAACCCGTGCCTCTGAACGGAAGACGAGAATCGGTCTTTCAGTCTAGATTTCATGCGTCCGTCCATTTTGAATCTCATACGATCACCAGGTAGGATGGCGCTGCATTCTGCGAGCGGCAGTGCGAAGTACATATGTAAGTACATCTCATCAAGAGTCTATCTATCTATCTATCCATCCATCCATCCATCTACCTACCAATCTAGCCAGCCAGCCCCTCCAGTCACAAATCTCTTGTCGCGAAGGTTGGGCCGACTGGCAGAAACAACGCATGCATCTACGAAGAACAGAGAAAATGAAGCACTAATCACCGGGCACAGTCGCGCCAGCAGGCAACGAAGCCCATGGGCAAGCTGAGCAATTCACAAAGGCAGCGCTCACGCGCGCAGACCTAGACCCGACGTCTCCGATCCGGCAATTCCACAGCTGGTTCGCCGCCGCGCAGCAGCCCTCGAGCGGCGTCGCGCACCCGGAGACGTGCTGTCTCGCAACAGCGGCGCTGCCGTCCGGCCGCGTGTCCTCGCGCATGGTGTACCTGAAGGAGCTAGACGCCGAAGGCTTCGTGATCTACAGCAACTTCGGCACGAGCCGCAAGGCGCGCGACCTCGCCACAAACCCCTGGGCCAGCCTGACCTTCTGGTGGGAGGCGCTCGAGCGCCAGGTCCGCGTCGAGGGCCCCGCCGCGAGGCTGTCGGCCGAGGAGAGCCAGAAGTACTTCGATACGCGGGTCCGCGGGAGCAGGATTGGGGCTTGGGCCAGTCGCCAGAGCCAGGTCTTGAAGCCGGGTGCGGACGAGGACGACGGTAGGGCCCAGCTGGAGGGCTGGGTGAAGGAGATCGAGGAGAAGTTCGAGGGCCAGGAACAGATTCCTGTTCCGGAATTCTGGGGTGGCTTGAGGATAGTGCCGGAGTCGGTTGAGTTTTGGCAAGGCCGCCAGAGCAGATTGCACGACCGATTCCTCTACACAAAGCAGAAGTCTGCTGTGGACGGGAGCGAGGAATGGTCACTGGAGAGACTTAGCCCGTGAAAATGCGACGATGGCCGCAGCTTGATATTGGGAGTATAAGGGGTGCAACTGGATATCCGGTCATGTTCGACGATGATTAGCTATGAACTCTTGCAGGCTCGACGTGACCAAGTCTATAGATGATACACTATCAAGAAATAGATTCGGCCTTCCATACAAGACTAGGGTGTATACACGATGTCTGCGAGCCTGTTCCGATCTGGGTTTCCCGATTCGCCCCAAGCGCGTCCCCTAAATGTCCTCATCAAGGCACAGAGAGCCATCAGTTCCATCGAGTACGGGTAACTCGGCGTGGTGTGTCGTTTTCACCCCAGCTAACCACCAATCTGATAGATTCGTTCACTCTCGAATAATCACAATTGGCGCGTCTCTCACACCTCTCCGTATGCTACCAAGAGCCGTAGAAGTTGGTTCTCTCGCTCTTGACTAATCAACATACCCTTCTTATCTATGAAATACTGAGAGCATGATGTAGAGAGTGGTATTCGACCTCCATCTTCGTTGACCTTGTGTACCCACCATATACTTGAAAGCCAGATAACACCACACAGAGGATCAACAACCTATCTAGTCATCTTACTTAGAGCTTCATAGCAGTTCTAATGGCAACCTAATTATTTTGACTATTGGATATACCCCGGTTGTCTACATTGCATGTGGAAGCGCAGCCCTCCTTATTAAAGTTCTCGTAAATAAGCGCCACTTGCCATACTATGTATATGTGGAATATCAACTAGACAAATTCTGCACTTCTTGGTGCCTAATTTTGGGAGCATATATTAATATCGACGATATGGAACTAGGAGGTACATACTACGTAAGTACTGACCGGAGCCGAGGGTTTGCGCCAAGAAAGGTGTGTGTTCAGCTTCACTTAGCCCTGTATCACCAGGCCATCACCACCCAAATGCACGCTTCTATTGTAAGCCAATGCTATAGAATTCTAGCTCGGCAAGCTAAACACAACTCGCCCTATTGATTCCGATGACGATTTGTAGGGAGATTTCCGGTTCGATAGCTCGCAGGCTCCTTTATCGTGGATGTACCAGTTTGTGTAGGCATAGCGATTTCAGATATGTCGGGCCTCACCATTCTGACAGGGATGGGTGCAGGTCGGTGTCTTAGGTGTGACATATCTACAGCGGACGACTTTGGACCTTCAGCTACGAGGCCCTCGTGTAATCCCTAAACCCATGTGGTCTCGCCCGACTGCTGCTTGCCGTGCCGGACACGAGGCCGGGAATGTACTTGGAAATAATATGTACTATTTTCACTCATGATTTAGATTGGGGATGGTTGGTTTAAGTTTATATGTCGAGAACAATTAATCCAAGACACTGCACCACATATAGATGGTGGTATACAATTTAGAAAGGTATCACTTGCAACCCCCAAACATATAGATTGTCTTAAAGATCATCCATCTATTCGGTTATAGGGGGCCGAGTATGGTTCGTGAAAAGAAACAATCTGGACACAATGAATTTTTTTTGCAACGTGGTATGCCCCGGCTGTGCCACAGTGCAACAGCAAATGATGTCTTTGAAATTGATGCCATTTCTCGCAGGATGCGATAGACGGGAAAAGACTCTCGGGCCGCAGCTTCGGACAGCCATATCCCCTGTCCGCCGGACACCAAGGTCAGCTCGCGAGTGACCAAGTCCGGACAAGAGAACTTTCATTAGAGGTGAACCTAAATCTACACAGCCAGAAACAGCGATCCTCCCTGGGTCTCCCGGTATTGTCTCATTGTCCGGCTCTCGGTGTCTCTCCAACATGGTCCGTCAGACATCACAAGGACGAGATCTTCCCTTGCCTACGCAGGCGATTTATATACAACTAGACTGTCCTTTGGATTAAATATAACTTTCTTCGCTACCCAAGCTCCTCACCTTGTACTCTCGAAAGTGATAAGTTTACTTTACCACGCTCATTTCATTCTTATCACCGAAAATCCCTTCGTACAGCATACTCATAAATAGCAGTCAAGATGCCTGGCACCGTCACCAAGTACGATCAGATTCCCGGCCCTCTGGGCCTCGCTTCTGCTTCTCTTGAAGGAAAGGTAGCTCTTGTGACCGGTGCTGGTAAGTAATGATGACACTTGGAATATCACCCCCCCTCCATTGGCTAGAGATGTAATTGCACGGCAAACCCCATCCCCATGTCCGGATGTCTCGGTTTGAACCAATCAACTGTCCGCGTAACGTCCAAATTAAGCCGATAGCCGAAAGCTGAACACCCTCATTCACTAACACCTTATTCCCAGGCCGTGGCATTGGGCGAGAGATGGCACTAGAGCTGGGCCGCCGCGGAGCCAAGGTCATCGTCAACTACGCGAACAGCAAGCAGTCAGCCGAGGAGGTAGTGCAGCAGATCAAGAAGAACGGCAGCGACGCGGCGTCGATCCGCGCCAACGTGTCCAAGGTGCCGGAGATCGTGGCCCTGTTCGACGAGGCCGTCAAGGTCTTCGGCAAGCTGGACGTCGTGTGCTCCAACAGCGGCGTCGTCTCCTTCGGGCACGTCAAGGACGTCACCGAGGAGGAGTTCGACCGCGTCTTCGCCACCAACACGCGCGGCCAGTTCTTCGTCGCCCGCGAGGCCTACAAGCACCTCGAGGTCGGCGGCCGCCTCATCCTCATGGGCTCCATCACGGGCCAGGCCAAGGGCGTCCCCGCGCACTCCGTCTACTCGGGTTCCAAGGGCACCATCGAGACCTTCGTCCGGTGCATGGCCATTGACTTCGGCGATAAGAAGATCACTGTCAACTGTATCGCCCCCGGCGGTATTAAGACGGACATGTACCACGCCGTCTGCCGCGAGTATATTCCCAACGGCGAGACTCTGGCGGACGAAGAAGTCGACGAGGTAAATTACGCTTCTACACTTCGTTCCACCTCACTTGCATGGGGCTAAGCTTGCTAACTCTGAACGCTAGTACGCATGCACATGGTCTCCCCTACACCGTGTTGGGCTTCCAATCGACATTGCTCGTGTCGTCTGCTTCCTTGCCTCGAATGATGGCGGTTGGATGAACGGCAAGGTCCTCGGCATCGACGGACACGCTATGATGTAAATATGAACCAGATAAAGAGGCACATCCTATTTTGTAACCCGTACAATTTAGTGAATATAGAGTTATCAGATAAAGGAGTGGTCTAATAGAACTAGGAGTTTTCACGTTACCATGAGACCGACGACAGACATAGCTTGCGGGCTGATTCTCCATATACAATAACAGAGTTCCTATAATACACGACTTTGAATGTTCTAGAAATAGATACTTCACGTTCATATACATACCATCTAACTCCAGCCTTGCTGAACCACCCAGGTCGTAGCACTTTAGTGATTTATTTGAAACAATACAAGCTGTACTTTGAAGTCCCCGTGCTCCCCACCGAGTGACGGAGAATGTGACTTTCGTAACTCGGTTGGTATACTTCGTCGAGCCTCTCTTCGAAGTAGATATGATTAGCACACGCAAGCCACGTTGCGTATGTTTGCGAGAAGTGCATATGTTTGTGCACATCTGCTATTTGTCTGTGACACAGCTTATCTTAGTTCTCCCTTGCGAGCTTCCGTGTCCAGTGGATATTATTCTTTTGTACTTTCGTGGTGACTTAGATTGTTCTGCGAAGATACACTGGGTGAGCTAGAGGGGGAGTTAGGTTCCCTTCCTAACAGCGCTCGCGATCGGTATTCGCGAGTTCGCTCATCGTACGTTTGTGTATCCCTTTGACCAACTGCCGGCGAGGGGTGAGGGCGTTCCCTTATCTCTAATCCAATCACACCGTATACATGGCGACAGCATGGAACTTTGTGGTGCACGTTGCAAAACGCAGTATAACAGTAGATGCTTACCAAGGGATAAGCTTGGGGTGGATGTGGAGGTTCGGAATAGGATGTATAACAATGCTAAGTCTGCCTGCACGACATACTTCCACCTGACTGATTGGAGGATTGATCACGCCGCATCGGCATAATGCGTCTATATGAGTCCTACCCTGGGGATCCGAGGCTCCAAAGCACGGCGTATTGTTTGTCTGAAACCCCCCAAAGCCCCGGCCTACCCTGGAGTATCCGTGGACTTCTAGGCCACATTTCAAGCCACTACGGAGACCCTCAAATAGTAAGTTTCCCAGTGACTTGTATTCTTTTTTAATGAGAAAGGCGATTAAAGCCTCCTTAGGATGGAATATACGAACTGTCTTATGTCTTCTGAGGAGGAGTGCGTGAGATATTCCAGCTTTTGCGGCAAGTGATACCAACGGCATGTGTACAACCCCGCTCACGGCACAGCCCTTTTTTACGGACATCTTGTCCGGTCCAAACTGGCGCCATAATTTGTGGTTCGAATCTGTAATTATCTGCGTAGTGCTGGCTGTGGTTGCTAGTCTTTCAGCCTCAACAAGGACTTACCTGAGAATGCCTGTAGTCGTATCAAACTCAATTCTCAAGACTTAACCATCCCTAACTTCATCACTTACTACGTAAGGGATCTGCGTAACGTCGAGTCATGTTCGTTCCAAGCCAAATTTGTCGTCGTTGGATGGAGCTTGCATGGCGCAGGTTCCTCCCTATCCAGATAGTCAGACCAATCCAACCAAGCCGTTACTGATACCCCTGCTAAGAACCCCTGTCAACACCCTGGATAATGCGTTTGTCAAGTTCCTCACCTCGAGACTAGGTCTTGTAAGTGTCTACAGTAGGCTGACAACTTCGCCCAATGTATTCATGTTGGACAAGACCATAGCCCGGTATTGTAACCACCATGCTATTATTGACGAATATAAAATGACCATACTCGGCTCCCGGTGTTCCCCGAGAATTGCAAAGCAGGCTTCCTGTCTCAACATATTTTCAGCGCATTGCTCGATTCTTTCACAATGACTAAGGGGACACCGAACAGCCCACCACCGTCCGAGGCTACTGGGGAGAAATGTGAATTCAAAGCATACCACGAAACTATCAACAATGGTGTTCCAAAGTGTGAACATATCCCCGAGCCCTTCGCTGAGTATAAGAGCGATGATAGCGTCTATGCTTTGGTTATCAAAAGGACTTTCGAACAGGGAAGTCCTAAGAAGACCAACTTGACGGTCAACTCTCCACATGTTCTAAAGGCATTCCGCGACGTCATTCGGTCTTATGACCCTGTGGTATCTGATTTCAACTCGCCATTAAGCCTGCAGGAGCCTTTCAGCATGTTAGTGCACTGCTGGGACGAGTTGGATGAATACCGCAAAGCGTTATGCCACACCGATGCTCGTGGGCACCTCGATCTGTTGTTCGAGTTCATGAACCATGAGCTCAAATCCGACCGTGACCACGCGTTGAAAATGACCCAAAAGGGCCAAATTTCCTTTAAACACGCCTGGTTTATCTACCGCCCCGGGGATATATTGTACACAGAAGTCATGGACGAGCCTTGGCTTCTCGTCTGCAAGAAGGCAGTATATGAAGATCATCCTCAGGATGGCCCCTATCTGGAAATCCATGCTGCGTATACAGATCATAACGGTATTATTGTGGGTAACGCAAAACACGTTGTGAGGTTGTTGCAGAAAGAGATATTTCCCCAAGAGAATCCGGTGGCCATTACGGGGTTGAGCATATATCCACGCAAATTCGCACCAATTAGGGACTCTTTGGAGCGCCGCCTGAAAGCTAGGGGTGAAAAATTCTTGGCTCTGAAAGACGGTTCCACATGCAGATACGATGGTCAGGCCAAATGGCTCAAGCCGCCTCCCTATGACTTCTACGACCCGTCTGATTGCAAATTTCGTGGAGTATGGTTGCCGTATACTGAGACCGGGAGAGTAATTTTAGACCGCAAGACATTCGGAGAGGAGCAACGTATGTCTCACATCAATATTACGCTTGCCGAACCAAAGCCATGGCTTTGCCCTCCATATACCATGGGATTCTCTATCGGTCGCAAACAATGGGCTAGTCTTTTGGTCGAGAACATCCATGATGCTGGTTGGACCCCCAATACATGGGATACTCTCGTACTGCCGGAAAAAGAGAAAACGCTTCTTCGATCTCTAGTCACATCTCATGCATATTCGGACGCCCCCAGAGACCAAACACAGCAGAAGGGCAAGGGTCTCGTCGTCCTATTACATGGTACTCCGGGCTCAGGCAAGACACTTACAGCTGAAGTCGCCGCCGAAGCTTCTAAAAAAGCCCTAATCGCTACGTCTGTTGGTGAACTTAACCAAAAGTCTAGGTAAGTTACCACATAGCTGTGCCTCTCTTTGTATACTAACCCAGTGCTTGCTTAGTATCTTGAGCGGTTCAAGGACTTTCGAGAAAGAACTCAAGAAGATCCTTCAATATGCTGCTATCTGGAAGGCAGTTGTCCTACTTGATGAGGCCGATGTATTCCTAGAGACGAGGACGGACAACAGTGCAGATCGAAACGCTTTAGTTGCTAGTAAGCCTGCAGTACTTGTTCCATCTTCTCTTCGGTTCTCACTGCGCACTTATTCTACTTCTTATTCTTCTCTTCTTAGCACATCTAGGAATTGTAAGCCGAGACTAACATATCCGTGCAGCTTTTCTTAGGGAATTGGAGTACTTTAGCGGCATTGTGTTTCTGACGACGAATCGTGTAGCTTCGTTTGACGAAGCGATGAAATCGCGAGTTCATCTCGCACTGGGATACACACCTCCTTTGGTTGATGTGCGTCGACAGATATGGTTACGGTATCTCAATACTGTTCCTTCCAAACAACTGGCCGTCAAGGCCAACGAGGCAGCAGAACAGCTAGCAGCCGCCGAACTCAACGGCCGAGAAATCGCAAATGCTGTCAACACTGCCTATACAATGGCGCGATTCGAGCAACAACCACTCGCACTTCAACACCTAGAGACTGTGCTTGAGGTTCGGCAAAAGTTTGATAATAGTCTGAGGGACGAGCATATCTCAAAAGGTGTATTGGGATTGAAGTGGTAGATAAATTTGAGTCAGATTCTAGTAGTCGTTGCCACTGGCCCGTTGAAGGTCAATGTCAACAGAGTTTTTAGAATGCCAATTGAGAAGCCTAACTCTGATTAAAGTCTTTCAGGCCACAAGTGCAAGCGATATAGCAGTCGCCGACATGTTTCCGTGTGCGTTGTTCGTTACTCCCCTTGGGTATGCCAATAAGGGGTCGAGAGGAAGAGAACGCCCAGATCGAGGGCCATTTTGATGCGTCTAAACTTGGGATCTCTTCTAATTTTTTCTCAAGCTGTTTGACTACCAAAACATTGCACGTTATTGTGGTGATCTCCTGAACCCAACCGCAAAAGAAAACTGATCTGCCTGGTTGTGCTAAATCATTCAACTTTTCCTGGATAGAGACGTCTAAACGAGCCTGCCACTCGCTCTCATTCGGCTTATTCATCGGGTCGAGAATTCGGATTGGCAGCTGCAAGCATGACGGGATACTGCTGCCGTGAATTGACAAAGCACGAAACTTGTCAAGTCTCTGTTCGTGGGATATTGAGTCATCGGGAGTAAGAAGGAGATGAGCACGCGAATTCTCCGCGCCAGTCCCCATCGTGTGCACGATCCGGGCGAGAGACTTAGCTGCCTCTCTCGTGCATACTAGTGTACGGTGCCCTAAGAGAGCGCAAAGCTGCGGTATAAGAGGATCGGTCGTCTCTAGGTCTATATGGTCTTTCTGGGACTGGCCAAACCAGGGTTGTTTTATCACTCGAAGGTGAGAGATGTCCGACGTAAGGGCCACGAGAACTGAAGTATCGATATTGAGCTCTGGGGTGATATTTCTCCTTGGATTTGGGACCATCTCGTGAAGCAAGTCTTCTGATAGGGGCAACGGTTGAGGCATTTTATTGCCACAAATCATGCTGACGCCCATATCTCGACAAAATTTAATTATTTTATCGACCTCGACATGCTCCCCCTCCAATATCCGTGGCAAGACGAGGCACAGGGTTGGACTAGAGTTGCGAATCTGGTGCCCTTGAGCTATCATCTTCAAGCTCCTAGATAACTTTACTAGTGGAACATCAGAAAGATCCTGGGCAACTCCATCAGTCGACTCACTGTCATCGCTATCTCCGCAATATACTGCCTCTTTTGCCATATCGAACAGTAGTCTTCTGTTCGTGATGGTTGAGACCTTGTACCAAGATAAACCTCCGTCACAGATGATGTCGATGCGAGCCGAGCGACCATCCTGGTTTCGCTTGGGCTCAGATCCGCCCTGACTCATGACATCCTTGATCCGGATTCCGGGAGCTAGAATACGACGTTTAAAGGGGCCACTGAATACGGGATGTCTCAACTTGATGATGTTCTTGGAAGTCTTTGCAGTATTCCAGACGGCGTGAAGGTAAGGAAGGTTGGAGGAGGAGATGCGGTGGGCAGCAAAGGGATCCTGGGACTTGATATCGCTCTCCAGGTTTTGCACCTCGGACAGCACATCGTGGTAGAAGGATATGTGAATGTGTTTGGGGAATTCTTGAAAGTAGCCTTCATACATGTTGGCAAGATGCGTAGCGAATTGCTCAACCTCGGCTTGTAATTCCTTAGCTCGAAGCAGCACATCTGCCGTGTCCGACTCTATTGAAGGCATAGGGTCGCCATTGGTAGGGTTACTATAGTCGACGGCTATAGTCATTTTAATGATAGCTGGTCTCGAATCTAGGTATAGTATTGTACGAAGTAGTATGCATAAGAGGTAGGTAAACTTAGTATGTAGGGTATGTGGTATATGCCCAGTGTACCTTGTGAAATGTAGTCTAACCAATATAGGCTAGACCAACTCTACGGACCCCTTAATTAGGCACAGACCACCTTGCCCAACGTGCTATGGCGTGTGCTAGAGAGCGTATTTTCACCATTTCATACCTATCTAGTAAGTACTTACTTACACATGCAGATATCGACCTTTTAACTTTGACTTTTCCAGCGTATCTTAGTCGTTCAAAATGATCTCCCGATGATCGAACACACAAAGATTATGCCGTCTGTTCTTGCGCCTAAAGGCTGTCCCGCGAGTGACTCTAGCGCGTGTATTCACCCGTACCGCATCGTTTCAGGAGTCTACGTCTAATCTGGATGCTTCTCTTCAAGCTGTCTAGATACTGGATGCTTCACCAAAAACGCCTGTTCATCGGATGAGTCCGAAGCTAGTATTATGCGATATAAAAGGCTCCCGTGGCAAAGATACTACGAATCACCCAGACTCTCATGAGACGGGTTTCGACGTATCACGATCCTTAAATACTTGCTTGGCGATCATTGTCGGAAGATTAACACAGTTTATGCCGCCCGAAATATATCACGAATAAATATGGCCAATATGGCTTTTTTAAAAGACTGCAATAGAATCTCTGAGATCCTAATTCCATGTCATTCGAGTTTAGACTAGATGGAGTCACGATGAAGCACGTCTCTTTGCTGTTAATGTTGATTGCGACTACGGTGGAGGCGGTTACCGTTGGTCTTGGTCGGCGTGAAAGCTGCTCGAACCTGCACGTTTTTGGCGCTCGCGAGACGACAGCGCCGCCGGGTTTCGGCACCGCCGCCACTGTTGTAAACCTCATTCAAAGAGCGTATCCTACTGCTTCGACCGAGTCTATTATATACCCTGCTGCGGGAGGGAACATGTACGGGATGAGCGTTGCCGCCGGAGTGCGTGCAGTGGCAGCCCAGACCAATTCTTACTTTCAAAAGTGCCCAAACACCACCATCGTGGTAGTAGGGTACTCTCAAGTCAGTTTTCCTTCACATGAAAAGCCAAGAACGATATTGCTGACCTCGAATATGCCCCCCAAATATAGGGTGCCCAAATTGTGGACGATGCTTTCTGCGGAGGCCCGGATGGGTTCTCACTGAATACTACGAGAGAGAGTGTATCTGCAGGTGTTAGTAGAATGGTAGCGGCAGTAATATTGATGGGAAACCCGCGTAATATTCCAGGACGCCTAGGAAATGTTGGCAACGCTACTACGGGAGGTGTATGTATGCACCATCACATACTATATACTAGCTGACTTGATGAACATAGTTTGCTGCACGCCCCCTTGGTTATCAATGCCCTGCTTTTGGAGACGTCATTCGCTCGTACTGCGATGAGGCTGACCCGTTCTGCGCCAAGGGGAATAGTAGCGCAACGCACCAGGGTTATGGAACACTCTACGGCCAGGACGCACTCCAATTCGTAACGCAGAAGCTATCTGGTACATTTGCTAGCGACGCTGCGAGATATAAGCAAAATGGCGCTTTGATTTCTATGGTTTCGCTTGTTCTTTTCTTGACCTGTATTGATATAGGATGAATGCTACATGCCCTCAAAAACCTTTGTATAGGACCCTGAGTTGGCGAAACGAAGTCGAAAGAACACGGGATAACGCGCAAACTATATCAGCGACTGGGGTATGTAATGATCAGTTGGAACGAATGAGGGTCGGCACGGTTGAAGTGTAATATGCGGGAAAGTCAGGATAAATTCTTCATTATCGACCTTAATGCACGACAGGTAGCTAAGCGCCAAATGTTCAAGGGGCCCCAAATCTTAGGCTAGAATGCATTTTGTCCGAAGGCTGACATGAAGAAAGATCCCGCTGAACTTAGACCACGAGATGTTTAGAGTAAAGGAAAGTCTTATTTGGAGCACATAAAATAACGCCATGCCTCATCAAACATTAAGGAGTCTGCCCAGTCACTCTTGAGTTATCTATTTCGAATATAGTTAATCGAAGACGATGAGGTCAATTTCTGCCTTCTCCATCTCCTTACTTGGTCTCCATTTAGCGAGCGCCACCTACGATCCCTCGCGCTCTGATAATGTTGCCACTTATTGGGGTATAGCTATATGCCCACGCATACGTCTCTATGGCATCCTAGTACTGACAGTGACTAGGCCAGAACTCCCTAGGCGGTGCCAATACTCAAAGGCCATTGATCGAAGTCTGCGAAAGTAAGTCAATCCACCACGATCTCCGTGAGGTCTCTTGTAACATATTTTCCCCAGGCGAGCTCAACGTCGATGTAAGCGTTAAATAGCATATTTAGGACTGGGTATTAAGTGGCCTTATAGATCATAAATATGGCCTTCTTGACGAGTCTGAGTGATATCGAAGGGGGTCTTAACTTCGCCAATTCGTATAGACCTACAGAGTGAGACCATGCCTCCATTCCACATTTTCATGCGTGATAGTATCGACTAATATTGAATAGACGAGAGATTATTGCATGCCAGACGCAGTATAACAGTACGTATTTCGCAGTCAGCTAGTCACTCTTCTACAGCAAATTTCCTACCCTCGCGTACTCTCTCAACCCCTCAAAGCTTGAAAATCTAACTCTCATTTCTAGAGACCATAATCTTATCTCTTGGTGGTGCGGTCCTCGGCAATACAGTGGCCCTAGAAAATGAAGGATCAGCCTATGAGATATCAAGGAGAATTTGGGACTCCTTCGGCCCCTCATCAATAAGCAAACCGTGGGTGGCCCGACCTTTCGGGTCCGCCTCTGTCGATGGCTTTGACCTGGACATCGAAGTTCCATATCCCAACATCCACCTGGTCGCTCGAGGGCTACGCTCCCTGATGAACTCAGAAACAGCCGTGAGCGGCAGGAAATTCTACCTGTCCGCAGCTCCGCAGTGTCCCTTCCCCGATCTGAACCTCAACTCCATACTACAAGGACACACAGCAACGGCTCTCGACTTCGTGTTTATCCAGTTCTATAACAACGCCGGCTGCGATGTGCGGAGTCCCAATGGATTCTGGAAGAGCCTAGAAAACTGGTCCATGTGGGCCAACGCGACTGGTGCGAGAGCTTTCGTGGGACTCCCCGGCGGTGTGACTGCCATCAGCGAGGAGAACAGGGCATCGTACGTGGAGGGCTCCGTATTCGCTGCCAACTACGTCAATAAGGCTAAGGAGTTCTTTGGTTTCGCTGGCATTGGGGTCTGGGATATGAGCCAGCTGGATTCCAATCCCACGTTCCTCCCGTCAATCGCGGGCGCACTTGGGAAACCAGGTATTGCCGTGTCGGGCAATTAGCAATACGGTTCCTAGCGGAGTGATTCCTATCGGAACCGCTTTCAGTAACTGAACCGATGAATGCTACGCCAGGAACATAGATAGACATTCTCGGCACAAACAAACAATGTTTATAGAAAGAAGCACAGAAGCCATCAAATAAGGACGTCGCAAGCCGTAGCAATCAGATCTTATTATTTCCCTTCCCTTCAAAGTCGCATCGCGACTTTTCATCGTCAACTAGGACTCTACCGAACTGGGCTTATTCTCCTCCGGCCAACTCGTATATCTTTCACGACGTAGACGTGCCATTGTATGGACATAAGTTGTACTTGTTGACAAGTTCATCCAAACCATCGGTACAGCCGTAGCAAGAGCACATCTGTGAAGCGCATCTGTAAGCCCCTAATGTTTGAAAAACGTTGTAGCCTTGTAATTATCCCAGATATCACTAAAGCCTTCTTTCGCCATACTCCTTTCATGTCCGTAGTATCACGTCGCCCCACACGGAACTGCACACCATCGCATCCATATCGACCGTACTTCTCTCGACAACACTCACATGCTCCTCTCGCCTCTCCACCCGACTCGACCCTTTGGAGTACCCACGAGTCCAGCACAGCTGCTCCCCGCTCTTCCGCCTTCGAAGTAAACTCCGGCTCGTGAATTATGCGATGAAAGCGCAAACTTACCAGCTCAGGAGGATCCACGCACTTAAAGATATCAGCCGGGTTCTTGCTAGCGCCGTCCCAGCCGAGGATGATAGCATTGTAGCACGCGCTAGCGTCCATGACAGGCTCGCAGGTATAATCCTGGATCTGACAGGGCCCCGTCGTCGCGAGGGCGGCCGTAACGAGCGCCATCAAGGCAGTAAGAGCTGAAGGCGTGTACATATTCGCCTCTTCCAGTGAATTTCTTCAGTCTTTAATACTTCGATTCTCGAATTTTCTTTTTGATGTTGGTAAAGCCTTTTGCAGCTCTCTAAGAGAGTAGGGAAATTACAGCTTCGATTCAGTTGTAATGGTACGACTGTGGATGGCAGGATGGGGGTATAGTGAGGGGTATAGATGAATTATAATTAGATGCGTTGTGATATATAGCCAGATGTTGGACGCCGGCTGTTTAAGCTCTTGTGTCGCGAGCACCACCCTCGGGCTCCTTCGCTGGAGGAGGCATGGACGTCTCTATTGGCGGCCTTAGCAGCGCCGAGAAAATGCAATATAGGGGTCGAATCCAGACCGGGTCTGCCCAACTTGAATATCGATTGCAGGAATGGCGAGTTTATATTTAGCCTGGAGATTAATTTGGGCGGAGTGGTCGTCGGTACTTGGCAGTCTGCTCGATGCTGCCGATCAAGATTTAGTCTGTATAATTCAATATTTAAGGGGATTTCTAGATGATCTTATTTAGCCTTTTATTTATTAAATATTGAAGTATCGAGTCTAAGTACAAAAGGTGATGATATGAGAAAAGCTTAGGCTTTCGGCAATGTCGCATAGAAAGCAATTCGACAATATTCCTCATAATCATCGAATCGAGCCTTTTCCAGCTGAATCAGGGTTTCAGCAAGTTCCCATAGCCTCAAAGTAGAATGTGCAATTGAGGCTACTACGACTAATCGTAGTCGTGTCGTCTTGCGGCTGAGGGTTGCTTTCACGAGCACCCTGAAATTTTCATAGGCGTAGTTTAAGACCTACCTAACATCCATCGTCTCCCAAAGTTGACCAGCTCACTTTCTTCCCTAAAAATGAGCATTGTGATCATAGCACAGCACTTACAGCTCCCCGTCATCGCCATCCAACCGTGTCGGGTCATCCAGATCAGCGAAGAGCTTAACACCCCATCCTCTACCCGGGTTATTCATCCTTACCTTCTTATCTTGCTTACCAATGTCTCTCGTCTCTTCCTCAGTAAAACTGATGCCCGCGGCACCTAGATTCTCAACTATATGCTTTTCATTTAGACTCTTCGGGATGATGATCGTGTCACGTTGTAGGCCCCATGCGAGGATTGTCTGTGCAACCGTGGCATTCTTCTTCCCAGCCAGACTCACCCAAAAGGGGTCCTTCAGGATTGGTTCCAGCTTCTTGTTGTCTTTGTATACTGGATTGGTGTTCGCTAGCGGGGAATACGCAATCACCTTGACCCCGATATCCTTGTGATAGTCAACAAACTCTTGTTGCTGAAGATACGGATGTGTCTCGAATTCATGTGCGTATGGACAGATCTGGCAGACCTCCATAATAGACTCAACGTCCCGCTTAGAGAAGTTGGAGATGCCAATCTTCCTCGCCAGACCTAAGTGCGTGATGTTCTCCATTGCGCGCCAGGTATCGGCAATCGTCGTACTCTCGTCTATCTTGCTGCCTTCGCCAGGGACAAAGGCGACCGGCCAGTGCATGAGATAGAGGTCTAAGTATTCTACCCCGAGGTCCTTAACAGACTTCTGCACAGCGATTATGGCCTCGTTTGGCCGATGATCTGCATTCCACAGCTTACTTGTCACCCAGAGCTTGTCGCGGGACATATTAGCTGCCTGGATTCCCTTCCCTGTCTCTTCTTCATTTCCTATGAGTTGGTCAGCTTTGCATATTCGATCAGTGCGTTGGACTTGAGAAGAGACAAACTGTATATTAACGCTGCATCAACATGTTTATATCCCGATTTCAGCGCAAATTCGACAGCATGAGCGACTTTATCTTTATCTGAGCGCCAGGTCCCCAGACCTATTGACGGTATCTCGATACCGGCTTCGTGGTATCCTGTGCTCGCTAGCGGTGGAGTAGCCGATGCCCAAAATCGGGTCGCAACGAAACAGACGTAAGCGCCCACAAAAAGGACTGCAGAGATAGCTCTGGAAACGGCCATATTACTCTTGGACTCGTCGTTTCAGGACACGGTATGTTGATCGGTGACCCCCCAATGCTTCGATGCTACTACAGTAAAGATTTTGTATAGGGCGCCTATATCATCCCAGTACGTGATATGTCAGTTGGAGTCTCATAATGACATCATCGATCTGGTCATACCTAGATGATTTGCAGCATTTTACCTTGTTCCTGGCGACCGCGATCAGTATTACGGTGTAAAAGGTCCGAAAAATAAACTTCGAGCCGTATGTAATATGACGCTAGAGCGCAATGGTGAGCCTTGGTGACATATATAGGTACCCAGTATATATATATATATATATATATATATCCATTTACAACATCGACGATACCTGCTCAACGAGAAAATATTTTCCCAGACGTAACATAAGTATAATCTTTGGCGCTCGAGACTCTTAATAACCCACATATCCCACAATGTCAGCAAACTCGAGTGTCGGAAATGCTGCTCTCTACGAGGATGGTGACGAACGCAATTACTCCCGTGGGGCTATCCACGACGAACAGCGGCACCACTTATGCAATGTAGAGGGATACATGCGAAGTAAGTCTTACTACTATTACCCCGGCAAGGAGATCGTATCATGGACATATAAGACTAATTTATTCCAATCAGAGGACCAGAATAAAGGCATGAACGCTATGCGCAGCGAAGATGTACGATGATTACCCTACATCCCCAAATTTCGCGATCCCGCGCCCTTTATTAACTGCGATTTTCCAGATTCAAGAGGAAATAAACGAGCGGTTTAAGACCGATCCTCTATTCAGTGTACGTAGCACCTCATAGGTCCTAAATGTCACGTATGTGTAAATAGGGTTGACACGATAGTTTGCAGGCTACTATGCACGGCAACCAGCCATCTAAAGGCGCGCAACAAGATGCTGAGATCCAGGCTGAGGAGGCCGAGATTATTCGCAAGAAGCAGGAGAAGACGGATAGCATGCCGGGCAAGAAACTCGAGCATAAATCGGCGAAGAAGCACTAAGTGCTAGCCATTGCCCGGCCTAGGCCCTAAAGACGTCCATGATAGCGAGTGTACATTATGTTGGCGAGAATCTATCAATAAATCAATTCGCTGACTGCTTGACATTCTATATAAGAGGCTATTGGCCTAAGTACTGGCGCTGCTTTCCCCAATAATATCTCTCTTAAGTTTTTCCTGTGTTAAAATTCGACATTTAGTCCGGTGGGGAGTAGTGTTTATCCATCAACGTATCCTACGCACCACTAGACTCTTATGTTATAGACCACATTCTGAGGCTTCGCTTAGCGCATTCCCTGCTGGAGATTGACTCTAGAGGCACCATAATGCTTGAGAAATCGTCCCCAGACCGCGTGGCAGCCCTCCTCATCGATTTTCTCAAGTTCGCCGACGGCAATAGGCCAGAGTACTTTAGTATCAAGTGTTAGTTATGCACCTTCGAGATGAGAAATTCGAGAACTAGGATAAAGAGAGTGCAGAGGGGAAGCCAAATATGGGGGAAAACGATAGAAAGAAAAATGAAAGTAATCAACAAAATAGGGCTGACAAAATAGCACGGCTCTACTTACCTCTACCGGCTCCATCTTCCCATCCAAGTGGCATGACACCGCCCATTATAGCATGAAACTCAGGTGAAGCACTCATATAGCCCGGGTCCACGGTATTCATCGCGACGCGGGCAAACCTCCAGGCCGCAGCGGCCTCGGTCTCAGTGATCATGTTCAAGGCGGCCTTGGACATGTTAGTGTGGACGTATTTTCCGTTCTTGGCTCCATAATCCCTGCGATTCGACTGTTCGAAGACGCCTTCACGCGACGACACGTTCACGATGTAGCCGCGAGCGCCTTTAGGCGGCTTGTCCATGAGACTGGCCTCACTCATTATGGGGAGGAGCTCGCGGACCAGGATCAGCGGCACGAAGGCGTTGACTGAGTGTGCGGAGATAATGTCCTCGTAGGGGATCTCCGGCAGGGACTGTACCCATGAAGATCCGACCGTGGACGCCTCCTTTGGCGTGTCTGTCGTCAACTGCTGTGTTGAGAGGCCTTCGATGCTTGCAATAGCACCAGCTCGGACCTTCGGTACGTAGGATGTGGGCGGGAGGAGAAGGGATGGTTCGGTAGAATTTCTCAGTCGCTCCTCTGTCCTCACTGATAACTTCTCTTTCTCAATACTGTCCGTGAGGGTTTGAGCGGCGTTGTTGATGAGTATGTGCAAGGTGCCTCCCCATCCCTGCACAATCCGGCGTGTTTCTCGAGCAAGTTCGAAGGCGTCTCTTGCAGACCGGAAATCAGCGCCAACAATCAGCAACCGATCCATCCATTCCTCGGCGTCTTTCTCAGACTTGTAGCGCCGGAGGGCATCGTGGGGATAGCGGGTAGAAGCTATGACCCTTGCGCCGCAGCGAAGGAGCCGTAGCGTGATGTGATACCCGAGGTTTACTCTAGCTCCTGTCACGGCTGCGACTTTAGCTGCTAATGATAGCCGGGTTGGCAAGGAGAGTTGGGATCCGGCTAAGTTGAAATCGCCGCAAGGAACGCACATCACTGAAACAACCCGGTGAGGCTTAAGGATTTGTCGGCCGCATACGTAACAGCCACGCACTGGCATAGGTCTACTTCGAGATGCAACATACTTCTCGACAGTTTCCTTCCATGAGCTGCCCTCCTGTGCGTCTTTGATGCCCGCAGAATCTTCAACCTGAGCGAGGATATGGGCAAGAATCTCGCTCCCTGTCTGTTTATCAGATAATGAAGTCTCCTGAAACAGTTGTCGCAGGGTGCTAGCAGTTATGACTAGATCGCGTTCAGGAATGCTCGGTTGTGAGATGTCTCCCCGGGCTTCTATCGTTGAGCCTCTCAACATTTCTGCAGAGGAACTAGTGGTACCAGCGCGAGCAATTTCATCAGAAACAATGGAACTTTCATCCTCTGGAGCTGTGCGTGGCGGTACACCCTTGAGAAACCGACATATTTCCGAGATCTTAGATTCATAAAGTAGCTGCAATAGGTCATAATTGCAATCCCGATATGGAGCGAGAACCTGAGCTACTACAACTGCCTTTGGAGTGGGCCACGGCGGCATATAAAGAGCGAGGAAGCTGGGTAGCTTTGATGGAGAACGAGCTCTGCACTCATTTAAGTCGGCTGATAACTGGCGCGCTACAATACGAGGAGATTCGTGTTCGATAAAAAGTTGGTAATCACTGGGGTCGGCTAGCAACCTACGGCGGAAGACGGAGAGCTGGGTAGAAGCCACCGAACGAGTGATATCGGGGAATTCTTTCGTCAACCATTCTGCGACTGTAACGAAAGATTCAAGCCAATCAATTTCAGCCTGTGGCTTTGGCAGGACTCGACTGGAAAAGGGGTATTGTATAAACGTTGCATTTTCCCCTGTGTCGCCATCCGTGCGTTTCAAGCGTTCCTTCGGTGTCTCGCAATATATATGATCGACGCCACCCACAGCTCTGTCAAAATGTGCCTTTAATTGTAGAGGAAGCCTTTCTTTAATCTCGAGTACACCGCTCCTTTCAGTAACGACTTTGAATAAGCGTAGACACCATTCGAAAGGAACCAGCGTTGGGTGCGGGTATCTGAATCGGTACGGGGTGCATTTTAACGTCAAATTTCGGCTCTGTGGTGTATGAATTTCTTTGAGGTGCCACCTTGGACTTTTGCTGCGGCCCCTGGCATCACGGTGTAGTCCAGCGAGAACATGCGTCTCGCTCGTCGGTTGTTCCGGTGCGTTGGCGACCTTGAGAAATCGTGGGAAGCGCTCGTACAAATCGGCTAACTTTTTCAGCTCATCTGATTGTTTCTGAAAGAGCTTGAGATACGCGTTCTTCAACTCAAACAGAATCTGGGTTATGTCTAAGCTGCGTTTGTCTTCTTGGAATCCACGCACGAAGTTTTCTGCGAATCGGTCTTTTGGTTCCTAATACTAGTCAATATTTCGGTGTCAAATTATATCGATATGTAAGGGGGTGATACCTTTTCATCAGGAGTGGCATCGGGTTTGGCCCAATAAGCCAATGTACTATCATCTGGTAGATAGTGGACTACAGCCTTGAGCTCCGGTGTCGACACCCATGATCCCATGTAATTTTCAAGGCCAACCAGGGTGAAGAAGGCAGCCTCCAATTCCTGGTCAAGAGTGGAAATGATGTGATTCTAAGGAGGATAATTAGTGATCTATCAAGTATGTACCGATGTGTTTGCCCAGACCTTCGTTGACAGTGTATTCGTGTCCACTGGGAACCAGAGTGTGGCCGGACCCCTTGCCTCATGTGTGAATAGGTCCCAAGGACGGCGATACTGAGCCCAAAACAGCTGGTTTAGTGAGCTCCAGAGATATTCAAGTTCGTCTGTTTCCCCCCCAAAAAGTTGTGTCCAGTGCGGGTGATATCGAATAGCTTCACGGAGGCGTTCTCCACCGCAGTGAAAGAGATCCAGGGCTCTGAAGAATGGGAGTTCTTTGAGAACCAGTTCGACTAATTCAAAAGGCAGGGTTTCTAGATGCTGCGCCGTGCGAATGAGAAGAGGATCTTGAAATGGTCGGTCCATGCTGGCTCAGGAGTCGTAGAGCGACCGACTCAATGGTTCACTCCAAGTTGCTGATATTTATTTATTCGGAGTGATAATGTGCTGAGGGATAAGTACAAGCAGTCCAATTATAAACATGAGCCGCAAGGGTTGGATGACTCAGAGAGTGATGTACAATCAGCGAAGGCGATTCTACTCCATCTCTAAATTTGGTTAGTTATGATAGGATTTAAATATTTTCTGTGACAGGTAAATATTACTGAAGACCTGCATATTTACACTGACGTCCCTTTGGCCTGCATATGATACTGAGAATGAAAACATGATCTAGAGAATGATGATGAAAATGCTAATCCGAAAGCCATCTTTCCCATTCGTCCATAACGCCACCCGCAACTCCAAAGATACCCGACCGCTCGATGTCGCCCAATACGAAGGCCCCATCTACTGGGTTACCTCACAAATATACATTTTGAAAAGCCTAATGAGTGCTGACAAGACGCATGATGATTGCTAAATCATATTTGTGTCTCATAGATAACCAATACGAGTGAGCGAAGAACCATGCTTTAGCGGTAGTTATTCAAGGATATTAGCTGTCGATGCATAAAAAACTGCTCATCAAAAAGTCGAAATAAGTCAAGCGCGATCAATGGTCATACCCGGCACCTCGCTGCCAAGGACTAGCATTCTGTGCACGGGAAACAGAGTGGACGGAGGGGCTTGTGGTTCGTGGGATTTCACTACTAGTAGGGGCAAAGGTGGAATGTTGATCGGCAGAATAACGAGCACGGTCGTTTTGTACAGTGCTTGAAGTAGAGGCGGTTGCTATTGACGACGGGACAGCCCGATTCATAGACTGCGGACGGGAGCGCGGAGTTTGGTGGAACGACGGCGGTTGTAAAGACTCGTTGTCATCTAATCCAGACCCATATCCCAATTTTTCGCCACGGGCTGTCATTGCCAAAGCGTCGAGCTCGCCGTTCGGAGCTAACTGGCTTTGAGACTTCATGAACGAGGTTCGGTCGTCACCCATGAACTTATATCGGCCATCGGGGTTATCGGTGAAGAAAACGATAGCGGTGGAGATGATCAACACGAGAAGCAAAATTAAGGTTGTGGCGGCGTTCAGGATCCAGAGAACCACCCCTACCACACCTGTGACGATATCCGGTTGGTCGAAAACTTTGGTAAAGATCAGTAGGAAGATGGCATTAATAAAGTTAACGGCGCAAATAGCGATATTGAAAGAATTGATCTTCTTATCCATCCACGGTCGTAAGACAGCAACTGCTATCAGAGCACCTGCCTCGATAAGGAGCAACGCAATCGCTTGAACGGTGCCAGCGTTCTGCGCAAAAGCGATGAAGAAGGATTTGAGAATAGTATATCCGAGTACCGGCACAATGAAGTAGTACGCAGAAGCGCGGAATTGAATATACAGGAAACCTTGTGAATAGTCAATAATGGTACAAAGAATATTAGTTGAAAACCACTCACCCCATTTGTTAAGAGTTTGGGGATCGGAAAAGAGGATATACGCCGGGTTCCTATGCAGGGCGACTGAGCGGTGGGCAATTCGAATCAATTTGTACGAGGCCCAGAGCAAGCCGAAGTTTACGTATATGAGGAAAAATACGGCCAAAACAACTTCAGCTGCAGAGTCGCGCTGAGTAAACTCCCACAGGGAGAGAATGGTGACTGGTGCGTATCCGATGAGCGTAATACGGAAAAGAATGCCTTTGAGCACAGTAACTAGATATCAATCGTCAGTACTCCTCTCCTAACCCAACCATGTAATTCGAGATTGGCCAGACAAGACACTTACGCCACCCGTTGCGGAAGTCCAGAAATGTGTCACCCTTAATCCACCCAGCCTTCGCAGCAAGCTCACATATTCCTTTAAATAGAGCAACTATGATTGCGGCAAAAACCATGACGACATAGAAAGAAACAATGCCCGTGAGGAAGAGATTTGTAGTTTCGATGCCAGCTCTGAACGCAACGCGTTGGATGCCGTAGACGATGTAAGTGCCATAGCTAGTTTTAACATTTCCGCGTTTCATGAGGCCTGAGGCGTGGCTCGAAAGAGAGCGTGGCATCATCGCTTCTGCACGTCTAAAGAGGTTGATGCCAGGTGTCATCAGAGGTTCCGACCGCTTTTGAACTTGAACAGATACAGTACCTAACGTATCAATGATTCTTGCCGCCGTACCACCGGTTGAACGTTGATACCAGGTAAAGATATCTTGTACTATAACGGCAAAGTTAGTAACGTATTTTACGGAGAAGAGGCAGAGTTCCATCCATCATCAGACGAATAAACTTTATGGATGCAGATCAAAGGCCATCATTCACGGCGTCCAGAACTTACAGAAGCCGACGTTAACAATACCCAGACTCCACTGGAAGTCTTGAGTCCATGATTGAACCACCGGAGGCAACGGAATCCCGACGAGACCAACAATAGCTTGCGATTGAAAATAGCTAGTAAGAGCTAAAGCCGTAGCAGCAACGTGAGAAGCGGCGTTTGAATGCCCCAGGCCAGAGAGAAGAGCGGACGAGGCCAGTGCGAGGCCAGCGACAATTGCGGATGCCCATTTAACACCGATTAAATCAACAGTCTGGCCGTTTGATACGCTCGCTTCGAGACAAGCAACGCTTTGGCCCGCCATAGGCCCGTCCGTGGCATTGATGTAAACCCTCACCTTGGCATCGATATCGGGGAAGGTATAAGCAATCCCAGGCACGAGATTAGCAGTGCTAGGGTCTATCATCATGCTGAAGGGGTCGTCTAGGTTGCCGGAGACCATGGGACAGAAACCAGCAAGTTGCAATTCGCATGGGTCAATGATGAGCGAATAGAACTCGAAACCGTAGGCAGTGATGGAGACGTCGAACTTGACCTTGGCCTCGATGGTGGAGACGGCACTGATGTTGACATCGATGGTATTCTCCGAGGGGGTGTATCGGAGGTTGAACAAGCTGGCCGTGAAGCCCGAGTTGGCCTGACAGGAGTTGAGCGAGTTGGTCTCGAGTTGTCGTTCGGCCGCCGCTGGCAGGACAAGGGCGAAGAGGCACAAGAAGTGGAAGAGCAGCGCCCTTATCGACGACGACGACGACGACGAAGTTAACACAGCCATGTTGAACGCAGGCTATGTGGTGATGAGAAGCGACACCGTGCGTGGAGAGACGAAGGGCCACGCAGGCGGGCGTGGGCGAAACGAGGGTTGACCCAATGCAGTCCTCGAGCTATGTCCTATGATATGACTAGACGTCGTTACCACGACACCAACTACTTATTTCCTATTCCTATTCCTATTCCTATTCCTTTTCCTATTCCTCGGGAAGCATCAACAGCGACGGCACAGCGCGGTACGGCGAATCGGAAATCGGAAACCGGAAATCGGAAGCGACGGAAAGCCGACTCGTCGTGTCGAGAGCGATATCGAGAGCTAGAGCGTATTATCGTAATGCGAATGTTGCGAGGCTACGGCAGGAAGATAGGAGAGAAGCGAATGAAACCTGCCCTATGGCATTATTATGAGAGGGGATGGTGGTGGTAGTGGTGTGGTGATGATCCGCAAGAAGGGATGCGGTGGTCTGGTGTTGAGAAGGCCCGGGACAGGCGGGATCACTGACGTTACTAATAGTGTAGCGAAGTAGCGAAGCGACAACCTGTTCAGCATGCCGTGGTAACCGTCGTACTCAGTAGGTAGGTCCTTACACCGCAGTGGAGGCACACAGCAGCTCTTCCAAATCCAGTCAGACGGGATGGGCGGGTACTGTACGGGCAGGTCTTACACTACCTACTTAGTACATAGTAAGTACCTAGGTACCTAGTGGAGCGTACTAAGCCCAGGCAGCCGAATAACAAAATTGGAAAATTATTCGAAGGGTTCATTCAACACATCCCCATTACACAGAGTCGACCTACCCAATTAGGACAAGACCGCTCATTTCTCTCTAAATAAAATTACACCAGACCATGAGCATCTCCCTAAACAAGAGCCAATACATATCTAGAAATTCCAAGCAAGAACGATAAATCCATACAGATAACAAAGAAAGGGCGAGAGATGATGCATGCCACATACAGGTTACATCCCCGTTCGATAGGTCGCCTCCAGGGTAATTCATGGTCCAATGTAATACTACTAAGTATAAGTAGATAGATAGGTACTACACGCCGATTTTTTTTTTTTTTGCCTTTGAACCCGAGCAGATCCGAGCAAGCGCTTAGTTAAGAATGTTACCACCGGTAGGGGATGCTTATTCCAATGGGTATGTACGCGTATTAGTGGTGAGGCAGTGCAATGCGGTTGGTAGTGGATGTACCAATGTATCCTGCACAGCCTCCCTACAACACCCCAATTTAGTCAAGCAACAACAATTCACCATTCTGACAACTACCAAGTGCAGTGTAGCGTATGCAACTAGCAGCCTGAGTTGCAAGGGAGGTACATAGAAACACGAGGGAACACGAGGAATGCTGATGCCAATATAAGCGCCGTGTATCTAATTGAATTTGCATTGTTAGACCCGACCCGACCTTGAAACATCTAGCATACGTAGTACGGCTCAATCCCTAATAACCACCTCACGAAAAGGGAGATTATAACAACAACAATAATGCATGCTATCGTTTTGATTGATGGGGTATATAAGTACCTAACTCATGAACCAACCTAAAAGTGATCATCTGGTCTTGGCCTCAGTATGCTAAGCTA
Organism: Xylaria sp. FL1042; assembly: GCA_022495085.1. Lineage (NCBI taxonomy): Eukaryota > Fungi > Ascomycota > Sordariomycetes > Xylariales > Xylariaceae > Xylaria > Xylaria sp. FL1042. Next base: position 62,248 of record MU380225.1, read on the forward strand.
GGTAGGGATGCAGAATGTTGCAATGATGTGCCAAGACGTGGGGTGATAAGCTTATCCCAATTCAGTAAGCGCAAACTCAATTATATCGGCTTTTTATCAAGTATCAGTCCAAACCGCGGCTTATTTAAAGTACCTGAGTAGAATTACTGTACTCAATATTACCTCATTCTCTCACACATCAATCACACCAATTGCTCCAAGCTATGCTACATAAAATTTGGTACGAATTGCCGTCTAGATACATAAGTAGGTGAGGGAAACTCTTCTATAAGGTAATAACTTGTTGAGTATGCTTTGGCAGTGACATCTATCCTAGGAATATACACCATCGTTGCCGATAGGGAAACCACATAAATTAACAAGCATACGTGGTATACTAACTTGTCTCTAGTGTATTTTGTGTTGCTATACAATATAGTTAGGAGGTAGTTAGGAGACAGTTAGAAAGTACGCGTCAACCAAAGCTCGAATCAGTAGGTCGTGACTTGATTAGTCGCTACTTGATTTCGACGGAGTAGTATGCTTTTTCAATGTGGAGTCTCACTGGTGGAAGGAGGGATAAACCAAGCTAGGCGTCAATATAGGTGCTCTATTTAGGCCTCACATTGCTCGAGAAACTGAACAGACCGAGAAAATTGCTAAGAGTCCGCTTCACATCGGCACAAAAGACCGAAATTAATCTCTTAGCCCCCATAACATGTGAACATACCCGGCCACTAATTTCGAGGGCACGGCCATTGACCTTATACGTAGCCTTCAGTGTTTTATCAATGAGAAGGCGGGGCCTAAGAAAAACCAGAGCAGGTCGATCCGTTAGATGGAGGCTGTGCTCATGCCGGTAAGAGAGAATAACAAAACAGAATAGAAAGACAGGGGGTGTGCGTGTACGTTTGAGACTTACAAGGAGCGTTGTAACATTACGAAAGCGCTGATCGGAATATCAATCTCTAGTAGAGAATATTCTTCCGCCGTCACCTGGCGGACAAGATGGGTAGACGGAGGTATATGGGTCGTCGTTTATGGAATATTTGCGAGCTATGGGCTGACATTGTCATAAACTAGTTCTAGGAACTGAGAATTATATCCGCAGGTGTAATAGAAGACCGGAACGCTTACTCATACCCCATCATATACCTGGGGACCGGGTACACATGAGGTACGTATCTTATGGGGGTATAAAGACATTTCCCCCAATATTTAGTTGTATGTATACCTATTATATTATAGTCTTTCCCACATATCAATTGACATATCAATTAAAATACCGGCAAGTCCACCGAGCTCCTGATCTTATGATATAAGTAAACGGTTGTATGGCGCGGTTTGTCCCTCCTCGGCATCAACTTATATATTTTGGCTTTTTTGCCTCCGCTATATCCAGCGCTCAAGATATCAAATAAGCGGCGGCTAACGATTAATGGCTATTACAACCCTGATCATCTCTAAAAACTCTGGATCTTTGCCTCTTGGGAGAATTATATTCTCTCGAGACTCTATTATTGTGATCCAGAACTAGAATTAACTCGTTATGGAAGCCAGCTTCTACCAAACTAAAGTCAGTCAAAGTCAGATAATGTTCCAAACCTCTAGTTTATCAAGTTTCGTCGGTCCTCGATTTGCCTCATTTATGTTGTATTTGGTAAGCATTATGTATTAGATAGTTATAAGAGAGTCTTAGGCCTATTCTCTCCTTGTCATCTGTCTCATTAATATCTATCTTCGCCTATCTCAGGATATCTTGATGCAGCTTAAGCTTTTCGTTTAAATAAGTGCTTGTTATTGATTGAATAACAAATTTTCACGGCTTTCAATATTGGCAAGCTTTTGTCTGATATCTTTTTTTTTTTTTTTTCGCCTTATTTTGGGTCAATTTTCTTTAGATAATATCATAAGGGCCGAATAGAAGGCTTGGAGAATGACCTAATATGAGAATAATATTCTATGATCGCATGGACCCTTGGCCACCCAGAAAACTCTCATAACCTCCTGGAAGTCAATCTATATAGACAGCATCCTCTTCGGCCTTAGGCTCTGTTAGGTGAATAGGTGATACCCTAGGGTGTGCCTATCAGGCTGGGTCTATATATACAGGCTGTCCCTCCTAACTAGCAGTTGGAAGGGATAGGGGCTATGTTGACCAATACACCCTATGGCTACTGGCCCTCTTTCTGCCTACCTGCTATGTGACTGCGTAGGCTATTCCATTCACTCTGGGACGGACAACCCTGACAGGCTCTCTGTTTCAGCGTTTAGCTCAATGTCTTAGAAGCTTCATTTATTTCAAGTCCGAAACATTATGCAAACACCTTCATGTCTATAATGCGAATACGAATACAAAGGACCATTGCATTTCACGGGACCTGGCATATGTGACCTCCCATATGCGCGCAGGCTCTCGTACAACAGATAAGTTGTAAAAGATGGTTCTTTCATAATGAATACGAAACTAGAACTCATCAGAAGTATGAATAATCAGAAAGGGGTTAGGTGGAGGACGGTGGGAAAAGGGATATAGAAAAAAACTGAAGCATTGGTGATGATACAAGCGGCCTGGAAATTAGAGAGCCATCAACAAACCACGGTATAATCATGCGCAACTTCACAGTTGGTATGAAGCTGGAATAGTGACCTAGCGTGTAGCACCATCAAGTTGATTAATACAGCTCAGTAACTACTCACATTCAACTTAAGATTTATCAAATTAAAGCTAGCAAGATGCAAAACATCTTGACAAGGGAAACGTCTTTTTCTCTCGTCACCCATACATTCCACCTATCACTAGTTGTCAGGGACAAGGGTTGCAGGAGGGTAGAAGTGACCTAGTAGGGTGGTCATAGCTTATGTATTGTCTATATAATGGTTGGGTTTCCCCCTAAATCTAGAGAGGAGACCCAGGAATCAATAATATTTGAGCCCTACCCCTATATTTACACTCACCAGTGACCTACTAGTGACCTAACTTCACTCTGGATACCAAATACCCTGACACTAGTTGTCGGACGATTTAGCTTTAAAGTAGCTGCTCTCAATTGTATCGCCCCTCCCTTCTATTTTCTGGACCAACTCCCTCCCCCGATTCTGGAATTATGGGTTCCTTGAAACTATATAAACTCCATAAACATCCTGGTAAATTTCTCTAAGCCAGAATCTCGTTTCCGGAGTGCGAGGAAAGTATTATATAACGAGAGAAGAGGCGGGTAAGGAGAACATGGATAATCCATTTGACCCATATCTACCGCATGTCATGAATAGTACGCTCCTTTCTCAATCTAATAGCAAAACCTAGACTAGATCTGGGATGTCTCTAATGTGCGGTTTAAAAGCTGCATTGATGACCCAATGAGCACAAATACAGAAGAACTACGGTCAAATAACACACCGCCAGCGCTGGATATCTGATAGAGAAAAATCCCTTCTCTTATAAAAGAGCCTGTGCCGCCTATTTCGACATCACAAACTTCGAAATTATTCTTTTCGTAGCATGTTGTAAGAGTTTAATGTCGCAAGACGTTCTGGTTTTGCTTGCCCCTATTTCTGTACAGTAGGGAATTATAAAGGTTGCCTGAAAGCAGGGGCTGTACACAATGTAACATGGATCCACCAATTACAAAGTATCATTCGACTCAATGTCCAACATTACGTAATACATGGGAGATACGCATTTATCTAACCATGTGAATATAGAGGGGTCTTCCCTTTGCCCAAATGTTCACACAGTCGGCGGTTATCATATACTTCTGAAACGATGGCCCTCAACCAGATAATGGTTATCATTGAAAAAGATGAGGGATTTTTTATTTACCGGGTGTAAGCGCGGCTCTAGTTGGTGGGCGGCTGGTATTTTACAAGGTTTAGCCAACAGCTGGCGAGCTGACGGGCTGTCGTCGCGCGCCCTTTAAGTGGGTTGGGCCTGGGTAGGGGCTTCGTTTTAAGTTCCCGAGCCTTGGCCAGTGACTCAGAAGAATCTCAATAAGAAAAGAAAGGTGATATTACCGGACGGGTATCCGATATATATAACCTAATCTGGACCATTGAAGACCCTGCGAATAATTTGGTTAGAGAGGCGACGCAAAACTTCTAAACGCTCCTCGAGTTACTCTGTGAGCGCTTCGCCATGGCGACTGCAACTTCGACCACAACGGCTATCGAGCTAGCACCGCGCACACTATTGCAGCGTGAGCCTATCGAAGCTCCAAAGAGCGACAGTGAAAGCGTTGACCCTGTACTGGAAGCCTCGCGCCTAGCCGACTCAGATGTGCCTGACGGCGGCTACGGCTGGGTTGTCGTAGCGTCCTGCGCCGTTCTGTCGTGGTGGACCATTGGTACAAGTTATAGCTGGGGGGTCATCCAGGGTGCCTTGGTCCAGGAGGGTCTATCAACGCCGGCGGTCCTATCCTTTGTCGGGGCCCTCGGCCCCACGCTGCTCGCGGCTGTGGCTATTCTAAACTCCCGCATCATGCGCATGATCGGTGTTCGATATACCGGGATGTTGGGGATTTTTCTCATTGGACTTGCTGAGATTCTAGCAAGCTTTGCTGTGAATTCCGTTCCTGGCCTTTTCATTACCGAAGGCGCATTGCTGGGGTTGGGATTTGGGTAAGCGGTAGATCAATCTGGATAGCTTTATTCTCTCACTAACCTGGTTGTAGACTTACGTTCATAGTGAGTCCTCGTATTCTGAGGTGTCACTAGTCGACGTGACGGTATTAGTTCTAACACAGTTTCAGGTTACCTCAACCGGACCGGCGCAATATTTCAGCAAGAAGCGTGGTTTAGCTAACGGTGTTGTCTTCGCTGGCGGTGGTTTTGGTGGCGCGGTGCTCAGCTTGGCACTCGATCCTCTGATTCGATCCGCTGGCCCAGCGTGGGCATTTCGAACCCTGGGTCTTAGTACGATTGCCACAGGCCTACCTGCTGCGTGGTACCTGAAAGAGCGCACGACTGTCCGTAGAGGTGGATTTGTCGAATGGTATGTTGTTCGGGGTTCGAGATATATTCCCACAGCCAAATGCTGACAGGTCTCAAGGCGTCTATTTAAAGACCTCAGTTTTGTCTTCGTTTTTATTGCTGGGGCTATAGGGACCTTCCCTCTTCTCGTCCCTCCATTCTTCATTCCACTCTTTGCCAATGCTATTGGCCTGAGCTCCGCTACAGGCGCGGGCCTATTGGCCGGGTTTAACTTCGCATCAGCTGTGGGAAGAATTTTCAGTGGTATACTGTGTGACAAGATCGGACCTCTTAACGCGTTGTTCCTCGCACTCAGCCTGGCGGCAATTAGTATGCTCGCTGTCTGGCCGGTATCTACGACTCTGGCGCCGCTCGCAGTATTCAGTGTTGTGAACGGAATGGCGAACGGAGGATTCTTTTCCACTATGCCAACAGTGGTAGGTAACTGTTTTGGGTCGGCCAGAGTCACAGTTGCCATGGGCATGATAGTGACAAGCTGGAGCGGTGGCTATCTTTTGGTAAGACAGACAAGCGTCCAAGTTAAAAGATGTTTTACTCATACGTGCCTAGGGAGCCCCTATTGCTGGATACTTGCTCGATGCATACGGTGGACAAGACGGAGGTTTTCAGGCATACCGTCCGGCTATGTTTTATGCTGGATCCTTGGCTCTTGGTGCCGCCGGTTTCATTGAGCTTGTCCGTTTTCGCTCTAACAGAAACTTTTTTGCAAAGGTCTAAATGCAATAGATATACTAGTGGCTAATGCGGAACTTGAAGTATAGATATTGATTGTACTATCAAAATTCCATTATGGCATTCATTATAGTTGCAGCACGAAACATAATTGCGAGGATTCGTTGCCAAGCCTTCCCGTCCCGGGTCTCTTTCGACCTGTCCACTATCTTAGTGCGTCCTTCTACTGAATCCGTCGTACTAAAGTAAATATAACCGGAACGTGGGCTGCAGACTTCCGACTTTAGATCAGGTTTTCGGTAACTCTCTACTGCGTGTATTTTCAAGGGAAAAGAGGGGGGCTGGACGACTCCTAGTCTTCAACCGTATGCGACCCACTGGTACTACATCTAATGCATAGTTTCCCAGATCTACAACTGGGTTTGCTGCCTGCCGACATATTACATAAGTTCGAGACTTCGGTCTTTCCGGTATATCGTCGGCTATTGGACGATGCCGGTAACACCTTCGGTCCGACAAAGGACACGCGAATCTAGTTCGACAGATTGAAGCTCTTGAACTCCCGCTTGGTCATCCCTCACCTGAATATCATAGATATCTCGTACATGTTGCTAGATTCGTACTTGAAGCGATCGTTCCTCACACTGAACATCTCCTCGGGAATCTCCGAAACACGTTAGCCGATCAGTTTAGTGCTGTTGATAAAGATGACTGAATGAAGATGTCTGGGTTATAAGAGGAGATAACCCCACACGTTCTGAGGGGATGTACAATGCTACCTAGTTGATTGCATGGCGACCCAATGCCTAGGGTCTCGCACCCCTACTGTAGCTTTAAGCAATCCTGAATAGGCAATACCCTGGCGCTCTCAGACACCTCGGCACGTCGCGAGAAGATGCTCTTCTCATTATGAGTGCCATGGTACTAAGTATGAAATGCCAAGGCTGTTGCGAACATGGTGTACGTTGACTGAGTACTTCACTCCACCATTCCTCATGGTGCTGAGAAAGAATGTACCCCTTAACGTTGAATCGGTAAAACATCACATCATAATATCTAGGATCTCATGTCACTCTTCGTGTTTAAAGGCCGCGAAGCTTGACCATGCCACTTGCTACAAACGACCTGCAGTAGCACGTGCCATAGAATATGATCCTTAATATATGCGCATAGCTAAGTACCGCACTACTTTATATGAGTAGGCATTCACCTTCCGATGACGGAATTGCGTCGTTATGAATTTGACCGGCGAGGGAACGTCGTTACTGCATTTAATTAAGAGATGTGGGTTAGCCTGTACAACACACGCAAAATGGCGCAATAAGAAGAAAGAGAAGAAGTTTAAAAAACCGGCTTTCTCAGGCGCGGCTATTCGGCATCCTCATTCAGTAAGGCTGACCTTCCACACACACGGACTACTCTATATGCGTTGGTACCTATGTCATGTGCAACTCGTCATATCAGGCCGGGTTGTGGATGCCCCAAAGAGGCAATGCCACATTGGAGTAGTAACAGAGCGTGTGGCTGCAGAGCGAGGCTACATCAGTAACATCCCAACAAGCTTTGACTGAAGACCATGTGTGATCGAGGGCGGGATATCACTTGGCTAGGTGGAGTAACGAGCGGGCGCCTTCGAATAGACAACAATTGCGAAGATGTACAGTGGGATCAAGAACAAGTAATACGGGTCTTTAGAAAATACCGTGCTTGATATCAAATCTATCCTTTCTCAACCTTCGGATAGCGAAGCAGAACGTCGTACCAATATCTACCTAGCTACAACGTTGCCATCTGTGACCTTGGCGTTTCCTACAGACAGAAAGCAGTCTACGTAGTACGTAGTATACTAGCATGCTGGATCCAAGTATGGGCTCCTTGTCCTTGCCCCTTTCTGTGGGATGGGGTGCTTTATAATTCTTGGCAATATTGGATAACCTTGCCCTCCTATAACTGCGATGTAAGTAAGTGGGCTGGTCTACCTATATCACAGCTTGCTTATTGTATACTATATCAGCATGTGAGCGTACTGAATATATGAATACCACACCGAACCGGCGGAGCAATACTTCGCGAATCTATCGTCGCTTACATGCTGATAACCAAACAAAGTCTGTAAACGATTTCTTGTTACCATCGCCAAACATTAGTCGGTTCGTAGAATATATGTCCAAGCGCACATGACGGTGCAACATCTATGTGCAACACTAGAAACCTTAGTCATCAAGAGCCCAGTTATCTGGACAATGTACCCTATATATAGATATTGTCTCCAAAGCTTGACTGATCATTTGGTAAGGTTCCTCCTTGGTCGGCTCTTGCCGATATTCTGGGCGAGTAATTAATTACTGAATTAGGAAGGCGATCGTCGTCACAGACACCACGAGACACCGCGCAGTTATTGGCAATGTTGACGAGCTCGACAGCAACATAGCTGAGCTAGCTGCTTGCAGATGCGACGTCGTGATAGCTTCTAGCGCGCCAAGGATGATACACGTAGTTCGTCGGCGCGATGCTGCTCGGGATAGGAAGCTAACACCATATGCCTATCTTTCGCCAGCAATGACAGACGATGATTACTTTTACACGAATCTCTCAAGGAAGGGCTTCCACCAATAACCGCACTGCCTATCAAAGCGTCCTAGTGGTACCAAGGGCTTGGCACAGAAGTCATTCGAAGATGTCATCGCCAATAGCCGATGCAGTGGCACGGGACAGGATGGGGCGGCCAGGGGTTCATGCATGGATATTGGCCGATATCGAGCAGCACCCTGCGGGCAACAAGGCTCTCCTCGAGCCAGGGTCTCAGATAAGACGCTCTGCGCGGCTACACGTCGTCCCTAACTATCTAACGAACAGCACCAGATAGCTGCAACTTCGAGTAACATCGTTAAGGACCTTGCTGGACTAGATGAGACTCTCTCGATGAGCGGACATTGGGAGCTTCCTTGTCCGGAAGGTGAATACTGGAACTGAGGATCCCAGAGCACCTTTCGAGAAAGAAAGAGCTTTGCGAAACTTGCGCTTCTCCTGAAAATAAATAGCCGTGATGTTGTCGTCTAGGAGGTTGGAATTCTGCTCTCGCAGAACACACTCGGGAAGAAGTCCCTTTCCACCCTTTGTATACTCGGCTACCAACCCCCCAGAGCTACCAACATGCGTTTCACTACCCTCCTCGCCTTGATGCCTCTGGCCCTCGCGGCCCCCTCGCGGCGCGCTTCGCCTGCGCCTCTCCACGTCCCGCGTAGCACCGGTGACAACCTGGTCGAAGGCAAGTATATCGTCAAGATGTACGATGATGCCGTCGAGACCTCGCTTCACACTGCCATGGCCGCCGAGCCTGATCACATCTATAACGTTCCGGGGTTCAAGGGCTTCGCGAGCGCCCTTACCCTTGAGGAAGTTGAGACTCTGCAGAACCACCCTGATGTAAGCTTGACAAGCGCCGGCCTTGATAATATTTGACTGACGGGGAGCTTCATAGGTCGAGTTTATCGAGCAAGATTCCATCGTGAGCATCAATGCGTACGTCACGCAGTCCGGCTCCACCTGGGGACTAGCCCGCGTCTCCCACCACAGCCGCACTGCCACGGGCTACGTCTACGACAGCACCGCCGGCGCCGGAACCTGCGCGTATATCATCGATACCGGCATCTACACTGCACACACAGTACGTACCTTCCACCTTAAATATGGAGAAATTTCGGCGCTGACAATATTGTTCGCCTTAGGAATTTGAGGGCCGCGCCACCTGGCTCGCCAACTACGCCGACACCTCCAACTCGGACGGCAACGGCCACGGCACCCACGTCGCAGGCACCGTGGGCTCTAAGACGTACGGCGTGGCGAAGCAGACGCAGCTGTACGCCGTCAAGGTGCTGAACGCGGCCGGGTCCGGCACGACCTCGGGCGTCGTGGCCGGCATGAACTACGTGACGTCGGACGTGGCGACCCGGAGCTGCCCCAGCGGCGCCGTGGCCAACATGTCGCTGGGCGGCGCCTCCTCGACGGCCATCAACAGCGCGGCCCGCGCCATGATCAGCGCCGGCGTTTTCCTCGCCGTGGCAGCCGGCAACAGCAACACGGATGCGTCCACGACGTCGCCCGCCGGCGAGCCCCAGGTTTGCACCGTCGGAGCCACTACGTCGGCTGATGCCCGGGCTTCCTTCTCCAACTACGGCTCCGTCGTCGATGTCTTCGCTCCCGGACAGGATGTCCTCTCGACCTGGAACAATGGAGGCACTGTAAGTGACTAACTCCGAGCTCCCCTTCCTTCGTCCTTCGGATTTATTTAGAGACACTGACGCTTGATATTCATGTAGAACACCATCTCTGGCACCTCCATGGCCTCGCCCCACGTCACCGGTCTCGGTGCCTACCTTCTATCCCTCGAGGGCTTCAAGGCTCCCCAGACTCTCTGCTCCTATATTGCCTCCATCGGCACGGTCGGGGCTCTCTCTGGCGTCCCCAGCGGTACCGTCAATGCCATTGCTTTCAACGACAACCCTACCGGTTAAAGGCTTTGAATGGTCTAAGTATGTGAGTCATTATCATTGGGAAGCGCGTCTTGGTGCATTCGGGTTAGCGTAGCGATGTTGAATTGGGGCGAATTGGCTGGCAAAGGTTTCGCTGAGTAGCGGTGGCAGTGGTGGTGGCCTGCTTAGGATGGCAGTCGGCCGATCCTTGGTTAATATTGAGATCGATCAACTAGCGGGAGATTCCGGTAGCCACAGGATATAATGCATTCTTACTTCAACCTCGAAGATACAGTTATCCCATCTCGAAGAGCAGGTAAGGGATTTTCCGCGTGCGTTAAGCTGTGTTGGCCCATGTGCCTAGACGTTGATGTTCTATACTAGATGCGGGGATCTGTTGTCGAAGTCTTTGACAGACCATCTTATTTAGAATCTCTAACACGTGTTATCATGATTAGACTCTTTCTACTATCCTGGTCCTAGATGGGTGGTCGGGGTAAGGTGCAAGGAGCCGAGGTGACATTTTACTTCATATACGGGGTTCCCATCATGTAGTAGGTCTAATTATTATATATTTATACCTAGAGTGAGATTATTAGGATCACAGAATATTTATATACAAGTTATACAGGCGAACGACCAACTTAGCGAGGACCGCCAACTACCACAGTGAACAACACAGGGTCACCTGCGTTCACCTTGCCCGATTGATCCTCTCCATCATCCGGTTGTACATCGTCATACGCAAACGCGTATCCTTTCCCATCTATATTGTGCTCGTGAACGAGCCGGGCATAGTGGTTCGTCGGATCTCTAAGGTAGAACGTGCGGGGATGAGACGGGTGGTCATCCGACTCGAGTAGTGCAGACCTCACAAAGGCGGCGGCGAGGCGAGGTATAATGGCGTTGCGTGTGGGTGACGGTCCGGTGGTGAACGGCCCGCTGTTGCAGCCCAGGATATCGGCGGTGCTGGGCTTGTCGAACACCTCGTCGCCGACGTGCAACTTGTCCTCTATTACCTTGGCGTGAAGAATCCCTGGCGCGGCCTGTGTGTTGACACGGAGCCCGGGGTGCTGCGTGAGTCGTTCCCATACTTCCTCGACGTACGGTTCAAAGTAGCCGTCGAAGCTGGCGCCAGCGGCATTTCCATGTGTCGCGTTGAGGACACGAAGCGGCTTGTCGTCCTTCGAGACAATGAGTTTATCCCACGGCCGGCTATCCTTCCCTGCTTGCTTGCGCAATGCCTCGGCCAAGCGGTCCAAACCATCGGCGGCCGTACCCGCCACGCTCTGCTCTGGCCCATTCGCCGTCTTCAGGTTGAGGGCTATGGGGAGCCGTGGTACGAAATCGACATAGCTGATATTTGCATATAGCTGAGCGTCGTTTAGAGTGAACTCGCAGAAGCCGAAATCCACGGATGCGTTAGGATCGCTGGGGTTCAGAACGCTGGGCTCGACAAGGGCCGGGCCCGGGTTCAGGAGGAATGTGAGCTTGCTGTCCCGCGATATCCAGATCCGACCGCCGGCCATCTGTGGGATCTCGACCCTCACCGTGTTCCCCGGCCGGCCGAGCGGGATTGCACAGTCTTCGGCGAGCGGGGAGAGGATGGCTGGTGGATTCTGTGGGAAATATAACTCTTTGCCGTTGGCTTTGAGTATGCAGCGTTGTCCGTCATGCTGGATTGCAATACCCGTGATATATGCAAATACCTGATCGGAATTGGTGTTGTTTTGCAAGTCAATCTGTAAAGAGCCTGGCATCTTGTTGGTAGGTAGTTGAGTCTAGATAGTACTAAGCGTTACGTAGGTATGTATATATTTATACTTTCAAGTCGCCAAAAAAAAAAAAAGAGACAGAGAGAGAAAAAGGAAATGTATTCGTAGGATCTTTTGGAAATAAGAAGATAACAGGTTCTAGGTAGATATAAAGAGTCGTATGTTTTGGATGGTTTAGATTATGTAGGTCCTTATGTGATGCCGCGAACCTCAGAATGCGCGCTAATGACGTATCTGCTAAATCAGGGTTGCTGCTGGTGGATAGTCTTTTTCTAGGGACTCTTGCGACTGCAAATCGGACCTAACAAGCTCTGAAATAGAAAGAATACCTCTGAAAAACATGGCTTGTAGCTGCCTCTTAGGTAAAGAGAATCAAAATTGAAGAACCCTCGTGGTAAAGCAGAAGAAGACATTGGAATCTGGTATGCTTCTGTCGTCATCGGTTTCACTTCCCATGTAGTATGCTTGCTGGGTGTTAAAGGCTTGGAAATATATATTTTTCAATCCTTCTACCTACATTGGCTTCTCTTAGGCTCAGATGGGTTGTTATCTAGGCCACTGTGATATAAAGAAGCTTGGAAGTTGATGAGGTGGATGATGCAATTCTAGAAATACGCATACCCAAATTAAACTACTTAGATAGTACACACAGTAGTGCACTGGGCTAGGGCTGTTGAAACAGTGTTGGTGCCCACTTTACAGTGGAATTCTACACTAACGATGGTCTTCTTGGCTTCTGGAACACTCCGGGTTCAGGAACTTGCAGCCAGCCTTAATCGGGCTAGGGAAGGTTAGGTAACCTACTAAGTACGTAAGGATTCTCTTTAGCCAATCTGGGTCGACTCCAGGGCTGTTCCAGGCCGTATAGGGCTCGGTCCATTTATAGTAATAGAAGCCACTGAAGCTAGCTGATAATAGGCCATGTAAGTTGTAGGTATGTTTTACTAATAAAGAGAGAGTGGACTTATCCACGGTAAGAATCGTTCGAGTGTCTCGACTGGTGTTTTTACCTTATCCAGGCCGCCCGCCGATCATGTCTTTTCAGTTGGAATATGAGGTTGATGTGCAGTATCTCTTATTGCATTGAGGAACTAAGTCTAGGTATAGTGTGGTAGGATGGTACCTCTATATATATAGTGGATGTGTGTGGGTCGGATGTACCAACTACTATAGTCTACCAGCCTTCCGATTTTTATACTCTTACTTGAACTACACGCTTTTATATGAGGCTATTACTACTACTTTGTTTTAACTGTTTCTTATTATACGTAGAGTTGTATATAATTTTAAAAGCGCATGTTTTTAGTACTTTAATAAAATAGGTCTTTTAGTTTTGTTTATTTAAATAGCTTTAGCAGTATTTTAAGTAGGTATTTGTTTTAACCTCTTTTGCTGTTATTTATATTATACTATATATATACTAAAGTTATCTTTTATTGTTTTTTTAAATATTTAATAAACAAGCGTTGTTTGCTAAATAAAACCGTTTTTTAGCGTTTTAAAGTTATTTTTTTAATTTTAAGTATATTATAGTTTTAAATTAAAATATGTTTTCTTTTTAATTTTATTGCTTTTATAATAGCTATAAAAAATATATGCTACTTTTTCTTTTTTTACTTGTTTTTTATTAAAGGGCTATTAAGTACGCTAAATACTTTGATTTTAAAGTAATATTTAGCAGTATTTAAAAGCCCGGCAAAATAGCTAAAAATATTTTTTATTTTAGCATTTAGCATATAGTTTGTTTAGTTTACTTGGTTTTATTTATTATAAAAAAAGATAATCTAAAAGTAAATATAAAGGCCTAGTCTTTTTTTTAGTTTAAAATAGCTTAAAATTATTAGCAGCTTTGTTAATATAATATATTATTATAAATAGGTCTTGATTTTATTTTTTAATGTTTTTAGGTTTATTAGTGGTTTATTTAAGTCTATTAATGTCTTTGCTATTATATTTAAAATAAAAAAGAAGTAAAAATAATGCTGTAGTTATATTTAATATCTTCTTTTATATATAAGTTTTAAAGTAAATGCTTTAGTTTATTAAAAATCTTTTATTAAAATAGCTTATTATTAGGTATTATATATTATAAATAATATTATCGGGAGATATTAAAAGAATAGGTTTAAATATAAATAAAGCAGTAATAAAACTAAAGTTTTTTAAAATAAAATGTTTTAAAAAGTGAAAGCTTTATTAAAATAGCTATATAAGGCTTATAAAAATAATTATACTTAGGTTATTATAATAATTTTTAGCTATATTAGCGTTTAAAGCTTATATTTCTTTTATTTGCTTTATAAACAAAGGCCTAATATATTATAAAATATTATAAATTTATTTTTTAATAATAGCTTGGTTAAACTATTAATAATTTATTTAAAGGTATAAATTTATTAAAAATTTATATTTTTTTATTATGCTGCTTTTTTATAAAAGGCTTGCTATATAAACATATATTTTATTTTGCTATAAAACTGCAGATTTTTTGCTATTATTATAGCTTTTTAGTTATTATTATAAATAATTATAGCAGTTATATATTTTTTAATAGCGTTTAGTTTTACTAGCAGCTATTATAGTTATATAGCTTTTTTTATAGCCTATATTTATTTTATTAGTTTTAATTTATAAAATAATAAAATAATATTTTGCTGTTTTTTAAAGCTTTAGCTAATAGCACTACTGCTTATATTAAAGATATATTCTGCTATAAAACGTTTAGTTTAAATATAGCCTGCCTAGTTAGCATTAGTTTAGCTTACTAAATTTTATAGCTGTTTTTTATAATATAATTTTAGGTTAATTATATTATATAAATAATATAGCACTTATTTAGCAGCTTTAATATATGCTAGCGTAGAATTTTTTATATATTTGCTTAAATAAAAGACTGCGTAAGTAATATTTAGTCTAGTGCCTAGTATAATATATATTAAATATTTTATTGCCTTAGTATATTATTAAATATTTTTTTTAAAAACTTTATATTTATTAGCTAGTTTTAATATTTTGTTTATATTTATAAAAGTAGCTATAATATATACTTTTTATTAACTAAGTTTTTTAATTATCTTTTTTAAATAAGCTTTTTAGCTAAAAAAAATATAATTATTTTTTTAGTTTTATATAATAGCTATTTTAAAATAATATAAACAAAGGCTTAAGTTTTATATTTTAAACTTTTTTAATAGTGCTTTTTTAATCTCTTTAATTTTAAATTTAAAAAGGCCTGCTATTAAAAGGTTATTTATATAAACAGCAATATAAATATAGCTTTTAATAAATATTTTAACGTTTAAGTCTAAAAGTTTAAAGCTTAGCATACTTAAAAAATCTGCTAATATTTAATATTATATTTTAAAAGCTTGTTTTAAACTATATAAAGCTTTGTTTAGCTTATAAATTTTTTTTATGCTATTTTTAAAACTAAATAGCTGTTAAATATAAATATTTTTCTTTACTTTTTTATATAAAAAAGCAGTTTTAACGTTTATTTGTTTAATTTTTAAGTTTAAAGCTATAATAATAGCAAATATAGCTTTATAACTTATAAGCTTTACTACTAATGCAAAGATTTTATTATAGTTTTTTTCTAAAATTTATTTAAAGCTTTTAATTATTTAGTATGCTTTATAGCAGATAATTTTATTATTTAATTCTCTTTTAATTTTATAAACTTATTTTTTAATTATTAAATTTCTTCTAGCAAATAACTTATAAAAAATTTAAATATAATTGTTTATAAAGGACTAATATTTTATCTTTATAGCTTTATATTATTTTAGCTATTTAACGTTTTTTTTAGCTTGTTTATAGCTTTTAAGCTTTATTTTAGTTGCTAATAGCATAAAAAATAATGCAGTAATAGCTATTTTAAAAGCTAGTAATAACGCTTTAAGTTTATACCAAAGACAATTTAAGCTTTGTATTCTAAGGCAAAGATTGTAGTGATTTTTAAGTATATCTAGTGCAAGGCTGCTTAGCTCTAGGTAGGGTAGCTTAGGGTAGGTTGGTGCTAGTGGGTGTTGGTCTACAAATGATACTAGTAGTAATATTGCTGGTATAGCAATATTATTCTTTATATAAGCGTTATAACTATATATTTTTAATGGTTTTACTAGTGGTAAACTTAAAAAAATAATATTTTTTTAGCTGGCTTTTTTTGTTTTTTTAGCTATTTGCTTTTGTTTTTGTCTGCTAAAAAGTAACGGTAGTTTTTTTTGTTTTTTTAAATTGTTTTCTACTTTTATAATAAAAATATATAAATATTTTTTAATAAATATAACGTCATAGGCGTTTATAACTATAAAGTTATTTAAATAAAAGATTTTATAGTTGTATATATTATTATTTTTATATTTAATTATTTTACAGGGAATAGTTTTTACCTTTAGCATATTTAGTTTAGCCTATAGCATATATTTACCGCGCGTGCTAAATATAATTATATTACTAATATTAAATTCTTTATTATACTAGTTTTAATAAGATATTATATTTATTTTTTTAAACTATCGTTTGTTTTTAATATAAGCAGCTGTTTTAATAAATATAAGCTAAAGATTTACTAAAATCTCGGCTTTTTTAGCGGTAGCCACTAATAATTAAACTAGGTCTTTTAAAATACATATAGTTTTTTTAGCTTTACTATTTTGCTAATATTAATTAATAGCTATATACTTAATAACTATACCTTTTTATATATAAAAATAAATAAATTCCTTGCTTATATATAAGCCTAGTTTATTAAATATAATAAAGTAGCATTTTTATTTAAGTTTTTTTTACTTTTTTAAAAATTCTTTAAATATTAAAAACTAAAATTTTAGCTATTTAAAAGAAATTGCTTAAACCTTTTCTATAAAGTTATAGCAAACAGCTATTTAGCTAATATATTTATTATAGCCTTTAAGTATGCTTTTTAATATGCTAGCTTTATTAAAGTATAAAGATTTTAAAAAATAGGTTTTTTTAAAAAGGTTACTTTTATAAGGTCTTGCTTATATTTTACTGTTAATGCAAGCTTTACATAAGCAGTACTTGGTTTATAATTAAAAGCCTTTAGTTATAATTATTAGTTTATATATTTTTTTATTATTTATATATTTAAATTATTTATGCTATATTTTTAAAATAAGATTAATAAAATAAAATTAAAGATTATAATTTAAAGCAGCTAACTAAGGTTTAGCATTTAATTGTTTAACTATATATAATTCGCTAAATTTTTTTGCTATAAAAAAAGTATGCTTTTTAATAGCCTTTTATACCTTGTCTGCATAAAATAAAAATTTAATACTTTTCTTTACTATTTAAAAGATTAAAACTAGGTTAGCGCTTGTTTTAAAAAAATAAACAGCGTTTATAATAATAATTATCTTAGTTTTTCCGTTAATAATAATAAAAAACTTAATAATGCTTATTTATTTAAGGGTAACCATTAAGCCTTTAATTTTATAAAACAGTACTTTTTTATAAAAACATAAGTTTAAAAATAATAATTTATTATAAAAGTTATGCTAGCTAATACTACTATTTAATATTATATAGTTAAAGATTTACTTTAATAAATCTTTTGCTTTTTTTTTTAATAAGTTAAAAAAGCTTATTTTAATTAATATTTTTTTTAATATAAAATCTAGTAAAATAATAGCTATTAAACTTTGCTATATTGCAGCAAATATTTCTTTTAAGCAATAGCTTTTTTTAAATCTATTAAATAGCCTGCTAAAAACTCTAGGTTTATACAGTAGCGTTTGTTTTGTTTTTTTTATATTATCTTAAACTATTAAAAACACTAGGTTTAATAAGCCTAATAATAATTTAATATAAATAGCTAAAGCAGCTACTTTATTATCGTTATTTTAAGTTTTTTATTTTTTATTACTTTTAAACTAGTTAAAAACTAGGTTAAAATGTTTTTAATAGCATTTATTAGCAGCATAATTAATAACTCTTTTGCTTGCTAATATATAGTATTTGCAGCTAGGACTATTATAATTATTATAATATTATTTCTTTTTTTATTTTCTGCCGTTGCTGTTACTACTATTACTGCTGTTATTGTTATTGTTTTTATTATTTTGTTTATATTATTTAATAAATAGTGCTGCTTTAGCATTATTTTATTATACTATTTTCTTTTTTTGCTTTTTTTAAAGTGCTTTTATTAAAGCGGCTTTAAAAGTTATTACTTTTACTAGTTTTTTTTTTAAGGCTTTTTTTACAGTAATAATATAATTGGTTTAAAAAAAAGTAAAAATAAAATTATTATAGTTATTGCTTAGCCTTTAAAAAAACTTTATTAAAAAAAAAGGCTTATTAATAGTGCAGGTTTTAAGGTTTAGTTATTTAAGTTTAAAGCAAATAAAGCAAAGTTTTGCGGCAAAAAAAAAAACAAAGCTTTTAATAGCTAAAATAATAGTTTTTTATTTAAATAATAAGTCTTAAAATGCTAAGCTTTTAATAGGTTTAATTTTTTTTTTAATTAATTTTTATAAGTTAGCTATAATAACCTTTTTATTAGCAATATTAAATTTATTAGCTTATTATTTAATAAAGTTTTAAACGTTTAAACTATATTAACTATAAATATAGCCTATAACCTTTTTTTAGCCGACTTTTTAAGCCTTTTATGCCTTGTAAAGTTTAGTGCTAGTTAATATATTAGATATTTTAACAGGTTTTTTTTTTTTTATGCCGTTAAATAAATAGCTTATATAACTTATAATATATATATAATTTTTTATATTTCTTTTAAATTTAAAAAAATTAATAAATAATTTAAAAATAATAACCTTTTTAAAAAAAGCAGCTATTTTTATTTTATTATTTATCTTAATAGTTGTTATCGATTATAAGTTAATATAAGTTAATATTATTATCTAAAGTAAATTTTTGTAGAATATTTTTTAATAAGGTAGGTATTAAAGTAAAGTTATTAGAGTTAAATTTTAAGTTAAAAAATATATTAATAGCTTTAAAAATATATTATTCCAAGGTTAATTCTTTTATAGTACTAAAAAATACTAGCTTTAATATAAAAGGCCTAGTAATAACTTTAAAGCTAAAAAGACTAACTTTATTAATATTGTCAGATATAAAGATAAAAAAGACTTTTTAAAATAAAAATAATAGTAGTAAACTTAGTAAAAAAGTAAGTAATAAAAGTGATTTAAAGTAATAGTTATAATTTAAAAAGTCTTTATAAAAAAGTTAAATTTGCTGTTTATTTTTAAATTTTTAAGTAAAATATAAAAAGTTTTCTTTATTAAAAAAGCGATAATAAATTAGTAAAATAAGTAATTAAGTTTTAAGGTTATATTTTAATGCAGATTTTTAAGCTTTTATAAATAACTTTAGCTTAGCATTTAAATATAAGTTAAGCTTAATTTAAAAAATCAAAAGCATTTTAAATTTGTTTTTCTATTTAATTTCTTATTGCTAAAAGAACAAAATTAATAATATATATTTAAAATCTTTTATTAATCTATGCTTTTTTAAATAAAAATAAAAAAAAACGTTTAAGTTATTTTAATATAGTTTTTAACTTAAAATTTAATAATATTTTTAATAGCAGTAATAAAAAGTTTTTATATATAGTTAAATAAATAAAAAAGATATAATTATTTTTATCCCTGTTAAAATAATTAATGTTGTACTAATAATAGGTGCTATATTAAGGTATATAATAAAGTAGCTACTATTTAAATATAGCGCTTCCACTAGCATGTTTTTATTATTTCCCATTATTTTAGTTTAATAAAAAAAGCAGCAGCTTTTTAATACTGCAAAAAATAAAATAAAAAAAGGTAATTAATATAATAATAATTAATAATATTTTATTTATAAAGTTTATAAGCTTCCGGGCTTATAACCAGTTAAAATATAAGGTTAATATGCAGTATCTCTTATTGCATTGAGGAACTAAGTCTAGGTATAGTGTGGTAGGATGGTACCTCTATATATATAGTGGATGTGTGTGGGTCGGATGTACCAACCACCGTAGTCTACCAGCCTCCCGATTTCTATATTTTCAGTGATGATTCTGCCAGTCCTTTATCGTCTGCAGTTGCTCGATTCTGTTTGCCTGCTCAAAGAGCCTGCGTCTTGTCATTCCTTAGCTGTCTGAGTACGCTCCAAGGCTGAAGATTGGCAATAACTATTGCTTTTTTCATTCTTAACCCTTTGCTCCCCCTTGCTCCTCCCTTTCTTTTTGTACAATGGCGCGGCATATTACCATCCTCATCACGATCGTCGTGGCTGGGTTTATACTATTATCCTTCACAACATCCAGTCTCGGTAGCATAAGTGTACCAAGAGTCGTCCATGATGCAGACCTTGGGAGAGACACCACATCCGGAGGAAATGCGGCTTTTGGTTCTTTGTCAGGCAACATTCTTGAGGGAGGCTCGATAGCACCCAAACTCGAAAATGCGACCGCCAAGTACGTCTCTTCCATAATCATCTTTCGCCATGCATCTCCCATATTACGGCAGTCGGCAATATAGAGTCAATGTTTACTGACCAGGCATTTGCCAAATAGGGCTGAGCTTGGTCGCGCAAGCTGGAAACTCTTCCACACGATGATGGCCCGCTTTCCCGAGAAGCCCACTGAAGAAGATTCACTCGCACTCAAAACCTACATTCAACTGTTCGCTCGACTATACCCCTGTGGTGACTGCGCTAGTCATTTTCAGAAGCTGATTAAGAAATACCCCCCTCAAATCGGCTCGCGCAATTCAGCGGCGGGTTGGGCCTGCCATGTACACAACCAAGTAAACGAGAGGCTCGAGAAGCCTCTATTCGACTGCAATAACATTGGCGACTTCTACGACTGTGGATGTGGCGATGACAAGAAAGCGGCCGGGGCCGCCGGCACTGAAAATTCGGAGTTAGTCACAAAGGAATAAATAAGCCTTTCCTCTGCTGAAGAGCGATGTAAGAGGAACCATCCTTCCCAAATATTGGGAATAGACGCATTCATTATGCTTGCGAAGCATGGAGTTCTGGTTGTTACTTTGTATATTAAGGCGAGCGTCATTTTAGTTGGCAAAATACAACTGTAAATATCATACCCACGCTACGTTGTCGGGACTACGAACGGAGAGTTTTCGTAGCGACGCACAATACCCTCTTACATCGGACTGGTAGCTGTTCCTGTTCATATGGGTTTCATTTTAATTTTCTTCAATCTCTAGCTACTGAATAGAGCGATTGTACGCACACTGGCTGGGTAGGTGGCCTGCTTGTCTTTACTTGCTTAACTATACACTGGTACCTTGGGCCTACTAAGTATGTAGGTAGCTACCTGGATAGGACCAATGCAAGGTGCCTTCACTACGCAGACCACGTGACTAGCTTGTATTGTGGGGTGATTTCGGTCGCCAAGGTATTTGGCGGGTTGCTGCGTGAGGCTGCGCGTCTGTGAGCTGCCTGAGCTTGCTTGGACGTAATGCACAATAGCTACTCGAAGCTCTTCATAGAGCTACAACATCCATAATAACCAGACGAAAGACCTTTCCCCGCCACGATATCCCACACATTCCGGGTCTAACTAAATAGTCCTTTACGCCGCATCTTCACTTCCCAATCAAGATGGAGTTTACTACGACAGGTGCCTTAAATGAAGGTACGGATTGCTTGAGCTCTAGCGAACTCCCCAGTTGTCTACTCTCGCGCCAGGCTGACGATAACACGGTTAGATGGCATCCATGTTGATATGGACCGACTGAAGAAGGGCGAGGTCAAGTAAGCTTATAAACTCCTCTTCGAAACCGTCGGTACTGACATCATTCTAGCCTAGGTACTTCAATGTATGCATCATTCAATCGGAGACAAACAGCGATAATTCCAAGCTTGGGAACTGACAGAAGACAGTATGGCTGTAACATTCAAGGATGGCGTCATCTTAGGTACGTCTTTCCGTCAACCTGTCCGCTGTCTCTTGGGGATATATTGCTCACAACGTTCATCTACAGGTGCCGATTCTAGAACCACAACTGGGGCGTATATTGCGAACCGAGTCACCGACAAACTCACACGAGTGCACGACACAATCTGGTGCTGCCGATCCGGATCGGCTGCGGACACACAAGCTGTTGCCGATATCGTCCAGTACCAACTAGGCCTATTTGCTATGCGAAATGGCAAGCCACCCACAACACAAACCGCTGCTGCCATCTTCCAGGAGGTCTGCTATTCGAATAAGGACCGTTTGAGGTGAGCACTAGGATCTTACACTGAGCCCTACAATCCCTATGACATTTGCTCACGATAACCGTTTTGTAGTGCGGGCCTAATCATCGCTGGCTGGGACGGGCGACACGGCGGACAAGTCTATTCGATCCCATTAGGTGGCTCATTGCACAAGCAAGCTTATGCAATCGGTGGTTCAGGATCAACGTACATCTACGGCTACTGCGATGCGCATTGGAAGGAGGGTATGGAGAAGAATGATGCAGTCAATTTCGTCAAGGGCGCCCTACGCGAAGCCATCAAGTGGGATGGCAGCTCAGGTGGTGTCATCCGCATGGTTGTTCTCACAAAGGATGGCGCCGATCGTCACCTATACCTACCGGATGAGGACTATAAAGTACGGCATTAGAGGATGATTGAAGAGCAGTATGAGGACGTGACGAGAGATCATGATAGACAATAACTTGTCACCAAGACGTATTGGACGTCTGTATAATAAGACATTCCAACGTGCCCCCAGACCGACTTTCTGCAACTGCCCAATGATTCTTTGCGTTTTATTCGTAACCTCGATTATGCCAACACCTCGCTAACATGCAAGCCGTTGTGCCGACGACTCTTAGACCCAGAGAATCCTTTGACCTCTCATGATAGTCTTATGCAGACCGGAATTATCGGAGTATTGTTATCGTTGTTTTGCACCACGAGACTGCCCCTTTTCCTTGCTCGCTGCCGCGTCGTCATGTCATGTCTTGGCTGCATGGCACATACTATCAAGCGGTGAGCTGCAGCCATGCTCGTCTGTATTCGAACAAACAAATTGCAGGACGCGACCCAATCAGCACTTTTAGAGACGTAAGCGCGCGATGCGATGGAATAGTGGCACCGGGAGCCGAACGGGAAGAGAAGGTATTGAGGGCTCGGACATAGGCTTTTATGATGCATTATTCCATCTGCACTCCCCTGCACCAACGTGTGCATTTATTTTCTACCTAATCCATCCGCATTGTAGCAGATACGTCAATAGCACCCAGGAATAGAAGGTGTTGACCATAGCACGATCGAAGTTGGTAAAACGCCAGGTACCCAAATTATGCCCGGTGGGGACCACCAATAATATACTACCTACACGACTGCCGGTACCAGAGCTTTGGGAAAAGCGCCAAGAGTGCTGTTGTATCGAGGTCATCAATGCTCGCTTACGAGGACAAATCTGGCGGCGAGGAGCTGTAACACTGCAGCTGACAAGAATGTTGCTGAGGGATGTAGGTACGGCACAGTAGAACGTGGGTAGGCATCTGCTCTATGCACACTTGCTGCCGCGTTGCCGGGTTCGCCACTTTGGGGGTTTGTCGTCTTGCCATACCACCTGCTCTCTAGGTGTGGGAAATTTTCCGTTCCGGGATGAGGAGGTAACCAACTGTAGGTACATAATACCTCAGATTGGTAGCCGAGACCCTTACCATCAAGGGTTTCCGTCTTCACATGCCGGGGTCTTAACTGGAATGACTAGAAAAGGTTGGGCTGTTTGGAGAACCCTGAATCGTGGACTTGAATCGTGAATGTGGATATACATAGGTACTGTATAAGTAAGTAGGTATGTTAGAGCCTCAATACGGGGCCCTGCTAGTGGAAATGCACTAGATACCTCCTACTACGTAGTAGCCACCCTACCGGCCGGCTGGACGAGAATCGTACGTCGGCTGTGTCCTTGTGAGCATGATGACTTGCTCCATAATTACCCAGAGCTTAACTTCAACTCCGGTCTTACGCAGTCGTAAGGGCTATTGCCTGTTTCTAGGTTATGCCCGGTAAGTACTTAAGTATGAATCAGGTTCCAAGTTACTAACCTGTGGATAACGACCGAGTTAACAAAGTGCTACATATGTAGGTATATGCCATACAAGTTCTCTTAGCATCATGCTATCTCTACCTACGATCTCATGGTAAAAGTACACGCCAACTAGAATCGCTTTGATAATACCAGTGTAAGGGTATTGCATTTTCAGTCAATATGTAAAAACATACCTAATCATTAAACTAAGTGGAGAGTCAGGCTGCGTAGGTAGAAAATCTTGCACTGCCAGCGTCGGTGGAGCAGCGAACCACTGTAGTGAAGAATGGTGGTAGTTTAAATAATTGTTTGAAAAGTAGCGATTGCTGTACGTTAGCTGCTTGACTCTTGACTGTGCTACTTGGAAGATCCGGTGTCTTGAGAGATCGGCAAGTAGGTCGATCGAGACAGAGTATTTCGACCAAGGCAACGTCTATTATCTCAAAAATCGCCATCAAAAACAATTACCAATCAATTCTACACAGAATATCGCAGGTGTAATAAGTCCTTCCCACGTGTAGTAAACCAGCAACCTTGTAAGGGCAGAACCGGTCTGTGGTGTACACATGTTGCGCATCTTGGTTACTCTGTTCCAGCCCAATCAATTTGCGTACCTAGGTAAGTATTTATAGAGTCACCGCTAGTTAGTGCGCCGTTGGTGCTGGCCTTTTGGTTCAAGAACCTAGGTACTTTACTTAGTACTTAGTTACAGTTCAATAGCTATGTAGTTTAGTAAGGTAATGACTGTAAGGTACAGGGGTCGGCGGAGCGCCAAATACTCGAACGCTTCTATTTCTTCTGCAAAATCTTAGCTCAATCCCCCACGCCGGTCATTCAATACAAACCCGTGAGCCACGAGAAAGATGAGATGAGATTTGATGATCCAATACTACCTTAAGGTATCCAATACAACGATCTCCAAGATAGCGTGCGCTGGACGAACAAGGTAGAGAGGCCTGATACAGCTTTTGTGCAAGGGCCAGGGCAGGCTCTAGACACCAGTACCAGGGGGATGAATATTCGGACCTCACGTTCTGCTATCTGGACCGCAGCTAAACCGCAATAGGTGATTGTCGTATCAGTGTCTCCACACACCCTTGTTTCCCATACAAAATGGGTTAATTCGTGACGCTATGTGGACACCAGAAAAATCGACAGTCAGAACCCCTGTTATTGTTTTTGTTCAAGTTGTAGGTGCTGCAGGGTAGTATGACTTATCAATGATGAGTCATCAGTGGCTAGTGGTGGGGCTAGTGCTGTGGCACACTTACCTTTAACTGCAACCCAAAAATGCGTTTTTTGACCAATTTGACTAAAAATAGTACCAATCGATAGGGAATTCAAAAGTGAAGCCGAAAACGATGAGTAATTAATAGATATCGTGATGCGCGATGGTGTTGTTGATAGTTGAAAATGTAGTTGTTAAAGGTTAAAGGTGAGTGGTGGAGAAGGGTGGGGTGAAGAGACTAATAGGTAATTAGTGGGCGGAAGGAAAGGTCAGAAAAATAGAGGCCTCTGATTGGTTGACGGGCTTTTCAGCTGGCTGACAGTGGCAGGCAGAAATTTTCAGAATACTGTTGTTTTTTTATGTAGGCATGGGTCTACCCTACTAGCGCTACAGATACAGCTAGCGGAGTGGGTTTTATCCTAAAAAGGAAACACCCCCTGCTATCAGCGGGGTCTTCTTCCCAATTAGGTTTAGCTGCGGTCCGGATAGCAGAACGTGAGGTCCGAATATTCATCCCCCAGTACCAGCACCAAAGCAGCTTATTATAGGCCGTCCCTAAACACACGTGCGGGCACTCGCAGCCCGAAGTGGATTTTGGGAACTGGATAGGCACTCTTGTCTGGCGATCTGTCAGAGATAGTTGGGTGTCTGGACTGTGTCTAGACCCCATTTCCCGATAGGCTGCGATTCGGTGGAGAAGAGGAGAGAGGAGAGAGAAAGCAGAGGAGAGCAGAGAGAGCAGCAGCTTGCCTGGCTTGAATCAGACTCCTGCTCATCAGTGGCCCAGGAACACGTCAACGGGGGGGCCTTCAAGTTTCTGTGTCCCCCTCCCCCTTTTTGCCCCTCCAACAGTTAACTGCGTGCTTGCGTGCTCTCGCGCTTGAAGCGCACCCTTCCATCTCTGGCTGATATGCGTACTTGAATAGGACGGCCCCCAGCATCCATCTCAGGGGCGTGGGCTCAGCTTTCGGTCTTCCTCTTCTTCCTTTTTCCGGCCTGATTGCATTTCTTTCCAATAGTCGTTGTTGATTTCCCTGGGTATATATATATAATTTTTTTTCTCGTCGACTACACAGTCACAGACACTCCAGGTGTCTCTCTATTGTAGCCACCATTCGTCATCTCGCCCGTTCCTTATTCGTTGTTGATGACCAGGACACGATAAGGCCGGCCGTTATGCACGACCTGACGACAGAGCGCTGAAGAGGGAAAGAGAGTGAAGCACGATCTTGGTACACCACTACGTCGTTTTGCCGCCGATAGATTTTCTGGGTCCGTCCCATCCATTTATGTCATATCTGCGACTCGCCAGCCAGCCTAAACCGCATAAAAAACCTGTTGACAAGACGGGACACCATTAGACTTTTTTACTATTTCTCGTCCGGGCCTCTCTTTCTACGTCTATTACGTTGATCTTTGCGCTAGATGCTGTATATCAGTTTTTCCGTGATCTCATAAGCATCTTGTACTAAACAACAAACCTACTAGTACTGTCAAGGTACATCTCCAAAGCCTGGAAGCGTACTTCATTGTGTGTGTGCTGCACCTACTCAAGTACCTACCTATCAACTTGACGTACGCAGTTATTGACCAGGTACCACTTTAGCGTACTACTTCAGGCACCCTTACCCCTGCTAACTCTTCCCATTAGCACCTCCAAGCTACTGCATCCTGCTCACTCGCCGCCGCCACTTTCTGCAAATCAAATCCACCCAGCCAGCCAACTCTAATCTTTACTACTGCCGCTGCCGCTTGTTCCTTTGCTCTTTCTTCTCCCTAAACCTTCAAAACCTACTCTCTTAACTAAGTCCCTTCGTCGGAGCCACATCATCAACCCCGACCAACGCGACATCACCTTTTTCCTTGTCGTCGTCTGGTACGGCGAGTCGCGCGCGCATCTCCCCCGTGTCGACGCCACCCCCCAACATACACGCAGGCACCACCCCCCGCCTGTGCTGTGTTGTCATCAATAACTCAATCGGCACCCAAGACCTGGAATATTGGCAGGGTGCGATTGACAGATAGGCGGCCATTCATTCCACCGCCATTGTGCCCGACCTCCTCGCGCGCGCGCGCACCCACGGGTATCCTCCTTTACGCATTCGCATCTGACTTGACTGTCACTGTGCGCCGCATCGTCTTCAATCTTGAAATACTAGATTGGATCTATCTGACACCCCCCGATTGTCGCCGTCGGTCTCCGAGCTAGGAAAAGCGCATCTGCAGATGACAACCGCCTTATCAGCATCTTACATTCCACCCTCAGTACTGGTAAGCATTGTCTCCATCCGCTTTGTTATTTATTACTATTATGCGGCGCCATCCATCGTACCCGCCCCTCCCATCTTGACTGATCTGTTAATCCTGGTACTGCGGCGTTCGTCGCCGTCCCCCCTCCGTGGTGATATCATCTCAAGCGTGTGCAAGTGAGAATGTTGGTTCGTCGTGATCGCTTTGAAATGTGGTCGCGTCGCCGTGACGACTACTCAAAAACCTGAAGAGATACTCGCTCTTGTTTCCTTTCGCCAGCCCAAGCCTCTCTGTCAGTGCAGAGAGTCAAGTAAACAAGGATCATTTCTAGCCACATCGCTAGCCCGCGCCATATTTGATCGTGGTTCTCGTTCCAGGCAGTCCAAGCGAAAGCACTTAGCCTTGTTTTAAGTCACTTTGCGCAATGACGCACCTATCATATTTGCTTCTCTTTCCGCACGAATGGTTTACCTCATCTGTCTGCCCGACTTAGAATTGGGGCTTAAATGATTCACTAATACACTAAACTGATCCCAACCAATTCGAAGGTTCCTCACTAACCTTTTTTACAACTCCCAGATCCATAATCTTACCCTATCTTCGCTTATAATTACGAAACGGTGCTATGGCGGCAGTTGTTAATGACTTCGTCGCGGACCGTTCACGGTTCCACAATATGATACCGTCGTCAGGTTTACAGCACGAGCATTCTCACACCCGTGATTCTTCTTACCGTTCCGAATATAATAACCGGCCTCGTGAGTCGCAGTCGCATAAGTCTCGGTCTCCAGCCCCTTCGGTGTATCCTCGATCCTCAGCTTCAAGCACGACACCATCAAAGCGGCCTTGGGATTCCACAGAACCTATTTCCAAGAAAAAGGATTCACCGCCTGCTGGCGGCGCCTCGCGATTTCCCTCCCCACCTGATTCGTCATCGTCAAACCCACCATCTGGACGTGGAACGGCTCAGGACACACATACATTCCCTAACTATATGGCAACTGACATACATCATGCTGCTGCTGCTAGAGTCGGCTCAGCCACTATGACAGCACAACAACAACCATCTCCTGAATCCAACACTTCGAATTCTCCCACAGCACCATCTCCAGCTTACAACGCTTCAGCGCCACAACAAGGCCATACTATAGTTGTCCGTGATCTAGCTCATATTCAAAGTCTCGCGCGAGCAGACCTTATGAATGGCGGTAATGGACCTGGCATACTGAACGACCCACCCCTTCAAGCTATGAAGTATGAAATTAGCGGTATGCCTATCGGAGATATCATTGAGATGGTGGCCGCACTTTTAACCAAAATCACCACGACGAATGATCTACAGCACGACGCTTTGCATAGGAACGCCACACATCAACAAACAGCTGCCAACCACAACAATGATGGTTCTTCGATGAGTCCCCTAAGCAGCTCTGTCTTAGCTTTTCACGGAAAGAATGTTCCAGCGATCACGATTCTGAGCTATTTAAGCAGAATCCATAAATATTGCCCCACGACTTATGAGGTTTTTTTAAGCTTGCTCGTTTACTTTGATCGAATGACGGAGAGGGTGAATAATCTTGTGATGGAAGCAGAGGAAACGAGGCGACAGCTTCAGAACCAACAAAAGCAGCAGCCACGAGCTACCTCCAGCGCTTCTGCCAAGAAAACAGACACCGAGATGCGAGATGTAACCGGTGGTAATGAGGCAGACTCGGACCTCGTAGATGATGGCCATGAAGAGAAAGAGGGTGGCGACAGAACAGACTTGGCCAATTCTCCAGCTACATACTTCGTTGTAGACAGCTTCAACATCCATCGGCTGATAATCGCGGGAGTTACATGTGCAAGCAAGTTCTTTTCAGATGTCTTTTATACCAACTCTCGATACGCGAAGGTACGTTCAGGCAGATTACGCCGTCCTACAAGACCAAAAAAAAAAAAAAAAAAAAAAAAAAAAAAACTGACTAGCATAGGTCGGAGGCTTGCCTCTTGCTGAGCTCAACCACCTTGAGCTTCAGTTTCTCCTTCTCAACGACTTTCGGCTATGCGTGCCTGTCGAAGATTTAGAAGCGTACGCCACAATGCTTGTCGAGTTCTACGCTCGTGAAGTTGTGGCTCAGCGTTCGCGTCCTACACCCGCAATTGATTGAACATCAAATCCAGGAATCGCTCATGGTGCTCGAGTAGTTTCAGAACACTAATGCACACACCTTATACATTTGACTACTATTAATCACATATAATAACGTCATGAATCATGTTAGATCACTTAGGTTCCACACCTAGTGAGAGGGATGATGAGTTTTGTACGGTCTGACAGAATGGGGAGACTGGCTTTGGGCGGGAGTACAACGCATGACCCAAATATCTGGCACATAGACCGGGCCAGCGGTGGACTTCTTACGGCGTGGATGAATTGCGATCTGTTTTTTGTAGAGCTGACCTCGGTCTGGTTTGATACCCGGATAGATTTCCTTCGGGCTGGGAATTCTACACTTCTGATAAGAAATGCCTTGTCAAGAAATTTAATCGCATAATTGTGCGCGCGACCGTTTAATCGAGAATTCTCCGTGAATGTCTCCTTGTAATGTTATGGCTCAAAGTCTTGGCGATGGATGAAAGAATGGTACCAAATGGCCAACTGCTTCAACCAAGTCTGAATATTGGTTTATAAAACTTTCCATAATGGGACTAAGCAGAGTGCGAGACGGTGAAAGGCTTTTTGAGAAGACTACCGCGTCACTTCATCTCGCTCGGCTCAGTTGCCTAGCAACTTCTACATCACAGCGTAGGATCTTTTGCAAAATTAATCAGCTTTGCGTAAATGATTGGTTACAAGAGAGTTAGCGGGCTACGCGTTGGTTTCTCCGTATGCGCTGTTACATCGATATTAAAACCCTAATAGCTCATCATAGACGAAACTACCAGAATGTGTACCCATGTCGTTGAGGCTTCGATGTTTTATTATTAATACACTTAAACTGAAACCGAGACACGTTTATATCAATAGTATTAAGCCTCTTTCGATATTTGTTCGTACCAGGAGGTGATGAATTATAGTGCTAGTGGATTCTTGTTGTTAAAGTTCTCTAACTCTTCTGATCGAGATAAC
The DNA here is from genome assembly GCA_022495085.1 of Xylaria sp. FL1042. Classification (NCBI taxonomy): domain Eukaryota; kingdom Fungi; phylum Ascomycota; class Sordariomycetes; order Xylariales; family Xylariaceae; genus Xylaria; species Xylaria sp. FL1042. The sequence continues at coordinate 92,759 of MU380225.1, forward strand.
TACTTACTTAGTAGTTACGTAGGCAACTAAGCTTTCTGGCTAGCAGCAATGCGCTCTAACTATTAGCTTCACTAGAATCTGCTATTCTTAAAGAGAGTTGTCTTTATCGGCTACACTCAAGGGGGTGGGAAGGCTTTTTGAAACTATTGATAGTACCTAGTTATGAGCAATATTAAGGGAGTTTTTTGCCCCAGCATTACGAAGTATTGAAGTTTGTTATGACTTCAATGGGCTTCCACTCAGACAACGAGCAGTGCAATGTCTCCATATGTAATTATCAATAATTAATCACCAAGGGCACGTATGCTTAATACTATTAACGGGGTATTGCATTTATACAATGATCGTGCTCGTTCAACAGGTCATCCCCAGTGAACTAGGACGTAGGCATCTCTCTTCGTAACAATCATTACCAGGCCATGACAAAAAGTGTCTGCATTGTTGGCAAGTACCAGAAACTCTTTTCCAGGCCAAGTTCTGGTCAGCGCTGTATAATTCTCAACTAACACATACAGGTGCCGGGCCATCTGGCCTGGTCGCGGCCAAAACCCTCTTACATGATGTTGCATCGGCGTCATTCAAAGTCACCATATTTGACTCACAGCATCGGATTGGAGGCTTATGGCCTGTACACAAGGGCGACGGCACGGGTCTCGTTCATCCATTAATGGTAGCCAATCAGAGCAAGCACACGGTCCAGTTTAGTGATTTTGCCTGGCGGGACTCTGAATCGGACTTCCCCAAAGCATGGCAAATCGGTCGCTACTTGGAGCGCTATCTGAAAGAGTATGAAGGCGCAGATATACGATTAGGTCACAAAGTAGTAAAGGCAGAGCTTCAAGATGGTGGCTCGTGGAAGGTGCAGACAGACTCTGAAAAGGGACCTCAGACCAGTATTTTCGACTATTTGCTGGTGGCGACAGGCTTCTTTGGGAGCCCATTGTGGCCGGAGGGCATCCCAAAAGAAGGAGAGGTGCCAATAATCCACAGCAGCAAATACCGAGATATCGAAAGCCTCTTGTCTAAGGCTAAGGATACCAGTGACAAGATCCTCGTCGTCGGCGGACAGATGTCCGGGGTTGAGATTGCCGGCACTATTGCAACACATCTATCCTCCTATATCCACTCACCAGGGCACAAAGCGATTCAGAATGCTGGACGGTTCGCGGTACATCATGTGACACCAAGGCCAGCATGGACAGTTCCTCTCTTCACCTCAGTCAAGGTAGGACTCACTCTTCACAGTCCCCTCCGTTAGCCAGTAGTTGTTATTAACTGTAGTATTAGCCTGACACCCCAGCGCCTCCTTTTCTTCCATGTGATTTGCCTTCCTACAATCTAGCTCTACGTCCTCAACCTCTGGTGAATAACCAAGGACACATTAGCGTTGACATGGCACGCAACTCCAACTCGATATACCAGTCCGTTCTAGGCACGGATCAGTCCATCTTTTCACCAGAGACTAAGATTGACGGAGAGCTTCTTGATAAGCCTCCGTTCCTTGCTATAGGCATGCACTATATGGATTTCGTTCGGTCGTCACTTATTAAACCTCGCAAAGCTCGACTGTCGAGAATCGGGGGTGATACAGTTATGATATCATCTGAAGGCGGCGAGGAGTCCATAACCAATGTTGTAGCAGTTGTTGTTGCAACGGGCTTTGACCCTTCTCCATCGATATCATTCTTACCACCTTCTGTATTAGAAGTGCTTTCTCACTCTCCAGCCCATCCAGACCTGCCTGTAGCGCTAGCTTTTCATGGGACGCACCACCCGACTTTACCAACACTCGGATTCGTCGGTTTTTATCGGTCACCGTATTGGGGTGTCATGGAAATGCAAGCTCGCTTTGTCACACATCTTTTTCAAGAGCACGCCGAGGGGAACTCTCCTGCTCGTCTTCCGTCGCTGCGAACCGCGCTTGCCAACGACGATAGCATACAGCGTACACTAGCACTGCGCGATGATCCACGGTGCTCCCAATTTCCGATGGGTGATTATGCTTTTCTGATGCAGGAGTTTGCGAACGCACTGGGCTTGTCGATTTCTGCACCGATAGGGACCACACCACTTCTCGCCAATGGTCGTCCCATGGATATCTTGACTCCGGCGCGATATATCAGCCATGGTGCCTCTGAGACTCAGCGTGAACAAGCCGCAGCGAATTTAAGGTCCACACATCGTACTGCCCTTGCAGGCCTTACGGGGCGTTCATTCATAGCAGCAGCTGTATTCCGCTCACTGCTGGGCGAGTGGAGTCTTGAGCGCGATCTCGTTTCCAAGCTGCCGAGCCATCCTTCAGGGCGGTTTGTCGGCATAGCTAAATTCTTACTACGAAGTGGCACTATAGATGGGCGAGAGCACAAGTTTTCAACCACTAACCATCCGGGAGAATCTGATGCTGCTGCGGGTGCTCCTGATACAGGGCTTGAGTACTTGTACATCGAGGATGGTGAGTTTGCTGCAGCAGGCACCGGCATGCGGTTTAGAGCTACCCGGCGTTATATTTGGCGATACGACGAGGGGAGTGATAAGTTAAGCGTGTGGTTCGCACGAACTGACGACCAGATGCGCGCGGACTATCTATTCCATGAGCTTGAGTTCATTCCTCCGCCTTCCCTAGCCGCACATGGCAATGACGGTGGCCAGACACAAGTCCTAGCGAAAGATAGGCAAGAGAGACATAATTCCCTCGGTGCTCGAGGTGAGTGCTGGCACGCCAAAGCCAGCCATCTATGTATAGAGGATTTGTATGATGTGCACTACGAATTTATGTTCAAGGCTGTGAATCTGCAGGAGTGGAAGCTCGGATACTCGGTTCACGGACCAAAGAAAGATTATACGATTCACGGCACCTATAGAAGAAACGTTGCGACAGCGTAGAAAAATCACAGGCTTGGTGAACGAAGGAGAAGTGCCCAGCACTGGCTACAACAGGCACTTAAGGACTCTATATCTAGTGGAGTGAAGTTGACCCAGGGTCTTATTATATTAAGCTCTCTCGAGAAATGAAGTATTTGTCTCACTCATGATTTCATTCCAGCCCTTCGTCTTCCGCAAAGCCTTAATCTAGCAAAGAAACTGAGACATGCAGCTTCCCCTCACTCAGTCTGTTGCCAATTACCTCCAACGTGGGGAAAACGGAAGAGGGGTTACACTGGGTTGGGGGGCGCCGATTGATCAGCGATGAAGTGAGACGGGGTCGGAAATCTCTCCAAGACCGGCTTCGCTATCTATCCGTGGGCTGATCTGTGCCTCCACGGGGCGGTTGCTTAAACAAGCCTTTTGCTATGCGTCAACGGGATCTGCAAGCAAGCCTAAGGTCTCACTCGATCAGGAAGGTCACTCGAATACGGTCTACTACCGACTAGTGATAGTGGCTACTGTACTCTTGAATACGACATCATATTTTATTATCACGACTGCGGTGTTGTCATTGTGCATGGTGATGAATGGCTCTCGCTTTAGATTCTTTGGAGTGGTTCCTGGGGTGCGTGCGCCGGTAGTTCGTACGTACCTAATGCACACAGTTGTACGAATATATAAGTTAAGTGCTTGGCGACCTCGTGCGTTCCATACTTTCTCCTTATAAACATGGTATGGCCGAGAAGCTGCCAACATGTTGTGGAATATCCGGATCGAACTGCTCTCTGCGGCATTGGCTACCCTCTGCCATGCCTGCTTACATGAACGTCACTTTCAACCCTCGGGACTCGTGAAGAGACAGACAACTCCTCTCGCAGCTCTTACCCCGGAAGAGAAAATTCTCGTTGATTCTGTATCCAATGTCAGCATCTCAGAATGGTCGTACTACTATACGCATGGTTATCATGTGGCGGGGAAAAACATGACGATGGCAGAGTGGACTGCCGACCGATTCCGGGAGAATGGGTGGAATGCGAGTGTCGTCTCCTACAACGTTTACCTGAACTATCCCGTCAACAAATCACTGAGTCTCGCGTACTCCAACGGCAGTACCTTTCAGCCCCTTCTCGCGGAGGCCGTGTTAGATGCCGACGAGACAACGAGCTATCCCAATCGTGTACCCACCTTCAACGGGTACTCTGCCAGCGGCAGTGCCGAAGCTGAGTTCGTATACATCGGCAGAGGGCAGCAAGACGACTTTGCCCGCTTGAAGGAGCTGGGTGTACCCCTTGAGGGTAAAATCGCCATTTCCCGCTACGGCGGCCCGTTTCGAGGCTTGAAAGTCAAGAACGCGCAGGCCAATGGCATGATTGGGGCTGTTCTCTTCACTGATACAGGCGACGACGGAAACGTCACCGAGGCAAACGGGTATGCGGCGTACCCGGACGGCCCTGCGCGGAATCCCACCGCCGTGCAGCGTGGTAGCGTGCAGTACTTATCGACATACCCAGGTGATCCGACTACTCCGGGGTATCCGTCAAGGGCGGACTCTCCCCGGGCTGACCGCCATGCAGTGATGCCTATGATCCCTTCGATCCCGATTTCATACGTTGATGCGATCCCCATCTTAGCTGCGCTTGACGGTCATGGGGTCGACGGCGAAACGGTGAACCGCACTAGATGGGTCGGGGCCCTGAATGTCTCTTACAGCACCGGCCCGGCCCCTGGGACGACTATTAGCATGAGCAATCTCATGGAAGACGCCTACACCGACATCTGGGACACTATCGGCATAATTAATGGTACTAATCCCGACGAAACTGTCGTGATCGGGAATCACAGAGACGCGTGGATCATCGGAGGCGCAGCTGATCCTAACAGCGGAACTGCGATCATCGTCGAACTCTCTAGAGCCTTTGGTAAGCTACTGGCTCAGGGATGGCGGCCGAAGAGGAATATAGTGCTGTGCTCTTGGGACGCAGAAGAGTATGGCCTCGTCGGATCTACGGAGTGGGTTGAGGAGTACATCCCCTGGCTCACGGATACTGCCATATCTTATCTCAATATCGATGTTGGGGCTACGGGTGCCTGGCCTTAGTGAGTAATTCTTGGACCTCTTTTCTTCTTGCTTGGGTAAATACTGACCCTTCCTGTCGGCAGTTTTGATGCTACGCCGGAACTCCACGAGATTTCAGTCAACGTCATGAAGAAAGTGCCTTGGATGGACAATAATAGAACTATGTACGATGCATGGCTCGAGTAGTACGTAATACCCGGGGTCAACTTCTTATTGTCTTCAGAATATCCTTCTTGTTTCCCCATCTTTAGAGGTCCCGGTAGGAGGATGAATGCTGACCAAAATTCTAGCACGGGTGGCGAAATAGGAGTGCTCGGTAGTGGTAGTGACTACACGGCTTTTGTGCATAAAGGAATCGGTGCTGTAAGTTTCATACTGATCTCTGCATTGAATGGTCCACTAAACCCTCCCCAGATCGATATGAGTGCAAATGGCGGCTCTGGAGACCCAATTTATCATTATCATAGTAACTACGACTCATATCATTGGATGACCAACTTCGGCGACCCAGGGTTCCTAGCACATAAATACATGACCAAGGTATGGACAGTGGCGAGTGACTGACTTCTACACGCATTAGCCGCTGACTTGGAACCACCTAGTATCTGAGTCTCTTAGCCTACAATCTTGCTACAGCCGAGTCACTTCCACTCAACGTGTCAAACTGGGCAACGCAGATGGAGATCTACTATGACGATCTGTTAACCACCATCAACTCGACGTCGGATAGTCTCGACACGTCTGTGCTCCGCAGTGCGCTCGATGAGTTTACCTCGAGAACGCGGGAGATCGTAGACCAGGAGCAACAAGCCGTGGCGACCAGCAACGCCGCTTTAACAACCCTGATAAACCACAAGAAGCGAGATTTCCAACGGGGTTTCGTTTCTCAGGGCGGTCTGCCGAATAGGGAGTTCTATCAGAACCTCATATTCGCTCCCGGACTGGATACTGGTTCGTAGCACTTCTAGTTCTGCTGTTTTTCTCTCCTTTCCTTTCTCTTCTTCCTTCCCTTTTTGTTATAATGATTAGGATAATCTAACTTGCTTTAAATAGGATACGCACCAACAACTTTCCCGGGTATCACGGAAGCATTTCTAGCGGGCAATATTTCGATTGCGGCAGAATACGTGAAGAGAACGGCGGACGCTATACTTATTGCTGCCAACATTATCAAGACATAGAATAATGCTATTTAATATTAGCTTCCGGGAGGGAGTTACTGAAAACATAACAGATATCTAGTGGAATAAATTGGGTAGAGTGATCGACACACTATTTATCTGTCACGCCCAGATCATTGCATCCAGAGATAGGCTTAAATATAATTATAGTACCGTAACATCACGTGTGAACAAATTCAAAGGGAACCTTGCCTGTCAAATAAGCAATGAAAACTTGTCGTAATAAGTATACAGCACTGAATGAATCAGTAGCTATATACATGCATATTATCAAGATAATGCTAGCGATCGTGGTTAAAGTGCCGTCCCGAACAACAATGGATGACAAATATGCGATAGCCGTTTGCTCTAGTCGTATGATATACCAGGTTAAATAGTCATGTTTTATGTATCATAGCTTTTTCTCTGTTTTCTGTTTGTTTTTTGGGCCCTTTTAGTTGGTCAATATTAGTTCGTTAATCTTGGAAATGCGGTGGCAAAGTTGATAGGACTCCTTCCCCAAGACACTCTGCATATCGCTTGTACGATAACACTCGGATATGGCGCGCCACTACGCGAGATCTCCTCTGTTAATCTGCTTCTGTTTGCTGTATTTCTGTTGCACCAATGCAATACCACCCTCCGCAGCCCGCCACGTGGAACGTATGGTTCTGGACTTGGCTTGTGGCGAGCCTAGTAAAGAGTATAGTGCTGTTCTCCGGGGTGTACTCTACAGCGCTCCGCACAAGCAAAACAAGTCAAATAAAGCCCTCATGACTGACTTTGACTGACTTGAGCCTTGATTTCGGTGTATTTGACTGACTTGGCTGGTTTTTATACTTGATTTGGCCCAATTACTTGCCAAACACATAAGTCAAGTAATTTTAGAGGCCATTTCACCTATTTTAATTATTTTTACTTTTAATAGCAGCCTAAAGACTTTTTAAATTGTTTTATAGCTAGTATTAAAGGTATTAAATAAACTTTAACGTTTTTATTAAAAAGCTTAACCGTTAAAAATTTAACGTTAGTTTAGCCTAGCTAAAAATTTTTTTATATTTTAATAATATAGCCGGTATAAATAATACGTTAAAAGTAAACTAATATAATAGCAAAAATTATTTTTTATACTTTTGCTACTATATTAAAAGATTATAGTTAAATTTTATATAGCTTATTTTCTTTATCTTTAAATAACGTTATAATTTATTTTTATAAAAGTAAAAATTATTATTTAAATTATAGCTATTATATGCTTTACTTATTAGTTTTTAATAAAAAGCTTTAGTAAATATAATAATAATAATGATTTTAAAGGCTATATTATTAATATAATATTATTTTTAATATGCGGTCACTTATTATTATATATAGTTAGCTTTATAAAGATCTTTTTAATAAAGCTTTTTTAGCTTTATATTAGAATAAAAAACAACTGCAGCTTAATAAGCAGGCATTTTATTAAACATTTAACAATATTTTTAAAGCTTTTTATAAGCCTTTTTTAAGCTACTTTAAATTTTATATATATAGTTAACACTTAATAAGTTAAAGCTAGCCTAGCGATTATTAAAGCAGCGCTATTATCTGCAAATATAAATAGTAGTTATAACTTTAAGGCCGCGTTAAGTAAAATAAGGTCGCCTTTAAAACTAGCAAAAAGTACGCAGCTATAAAAAAAGCAGTTAAAATTATACTTAAATAGCTTTAAGCTTTAAATTATTATTTTTATTAATTAAACTAAAGCGTACTAAGCAAGTGTATAAATATTTTTTTAATTTTTTAAAAAAAGCTATAATATTAAATAAACTAACGCGGTTACTTTTATGCTAAAAAGTTATTAAAAAAAAAAGGTTTAAAATTTTGTTAATTTTATAAAAAACTTTTTAATCTTTAGCTATAAAGTTATATTTAATAAAAATACGCCTGTTAAAATTATAGTCGTTATATAAAATAAAATATAGTTTAATAAAAAGCTTTTAAAAAATAAATAAGCTTTTAATTTTAGCTATAAAAAAGTTTTAATAAATAATATTTTTAACTTTAATTATTAACTTTTGCTTTAATATATTTATATTACTAGTTAAAATAGTAGCAATTTTAAGTATATTAAAGTTTTAAGCAGTAAAATTATTTTTATTATTAATAAATTTATTTATTAATTAAAAAAAAATATTTCTAGCATAGCTGCAGCCTTAAACTTTTTTTTAAAAGGCATTACGCTATTAAAGTGACTAATAAATTCATATATTAACAAAGTAACTTTTTTTAACAGCTGAAAAAGCAATAAATTTAAAAGAATTTGCGTTTAAATAGTCGAAAATAAAACATTAAGCAATAATATTAATAATATACCTTTAGCAGCAAGCTTTATATTTATAAACAAGGTTTTTATAATTAAAATAAAGCTTTAAATTAATATTTAAATTTTTAAAAAAAATAGCAAAGGCTTTATTATTAATTTTAATATTATTAAATATAAAAAACCTTAATTTATTTTTAATGCTATAATTATTAATTATTTAATATAAATAATATTTAATATTATTGCTTATATAAAGTTTTATAATACGCCTTAAACTAATTAGCCTAGTGCGTAGCTTAAAATATTAATTAATATAGTAGGCAATAATACCAACAATTTTTTTTTTAAAAAAAGACTTTTAAAGGTTAAAAAAAAGGTTAATTTTAGACTTTGCGCTAGCTATTTTAAAAATAACTATTTTACAAGCTATTTAAAAAGCCTTTTTAACCTAGCGCGTTATTATATTAGCAAAGGTATTAAGTTTAAATGCTAAATTAAAGTTAAAAAACTAGAAAATATTAATAAACGGCTTTATATTAAGCGCGCTAAAAGAAATATTAAGTGCAGTATAAAAATCAACGATTAATTGTTTTTATTATTATTTTATTAACCTAACTGCTTAAAAAAATAATGCTACAGCTTATAACTATTTAATAATAGTTGCAAGCTAAAAATTTACTATTATAAATAAAATAAAGTTAATATTAAGGTTATAATAGCAACAAAAATAATATTTGCTTAAATTAATAGCTTTTTTAGTAAAAACTTTTATTTTATAATAATTATTATAAATATAATATAGCTAAACCTTTTTTTCTTTTTTAAAAACTAAACTATTAAAACTAATATTAACAAAAACAAAATAAGCCTTATATTTAAATATAGCTAAAGTTATATAACCATTTAACTAAGCATAAAGTATATAATTCTTGTTTAATATTTAAACCTAAAGCAGGTCTTTTTAAAAAATATTAAAAAATAAATTAAAAAATAAAAAAATAACTTAATCTCGAATAGGCCTTCGCAATAATAAACAAGTAGTCCAAGGTTTAAAAAACCCTTTATTAACTATTTTTAGACTGCCTTATTATTAGTTAACTCCTTAGCACTAGCAAATATATATAAAAAGGTATTATTTACCTGCAGGTAATAATATATCGTACCTTAAAAAAATATTTAATAGTAGCTATATAAAAATATTATAGCTAGCGCGCTAAAGCTAATAATTAAAAGCTATTAATATATTACTAACGCTACTAAAACCAATAGCATAATTAATATATTAATAGTAATAAATAATAATAATAATAATAGCGGCAATAGTAATTATAGTAAATATTTGCGTTTTAATAATTTTTTTAATAGTTAGCTGCAGATGTTGCTAAATTATATAGCAAAAACTAAAAAAATAACAATATATTAAGCTTGTTATAAACAAAAATAAAAGAAAAAATAAAAACAAATAAAAATTAAATATGCGTAAAGCTTAAAATATACTAATTTTAAAAATACTACTCTTTTTATATATATTGTTAAATATATAGTGGTATAAATATAAGAAAGCGTTAACTATAATATAAATATTATAAATAAAAATAAGTAAAGCTAAAGAAATATTAACTTATTAACTTATTTAAAAGCTACACTTTAATAAAATTAATAAAAACAAATAAAAATTATATATACGTAAAGCTTAAAATATATTAATTTTAAAAATATAAACCTTTTAATAAAAATCGTAAAATGCGTAGTATTATTATTAAAAAATAATAAAAGCTGTTAAAAAGGTTAGCTGCAATATAAATATTATAGTTGCAGATATTGCAGACAAAAATAAGTAAAGCTAAAAAAACATTTATTTACTAACTTACTTAAAAGCTACACTTTAATAAAATTAATAAAAACAAATAAAAATTATATATATATAAAGCTTAAAATATGTTAATTTTAAAAATATAAGCTTTTTAATAAAAATTGTAAAATATGTAGTATTATTATTAAAAAATAACTAAAGCTGTTAAAAAGGTTAGCTGCAATATAAAAAAGTCTTTAAATAATAAAATAACTATAAATATATATTTATTTACTAAAATTAGCAAAATATAAAAACTTAGTTAAAAAATAAATAACTAAAAAGCTAAAAATATACTAACTATAAATATTATATTTTTATAGCTTAAACTATAATATAAAGGTGGTTTAAATAGTATATAAAGGTAAATAATATTAAAAGACCTAAGGTTAAAAAAGTTAGTTAATATTAGTATGCCTTTTATTTCCGCGGTCGTAAAACCTAGTTAAAAACATTAGCGCTAAGCCAAAAGTAGTATTAATCGAGAGGTTTAACCGCGTTAAATATAAATTTAATAAAAAATAATATTAAAAAAAAAAGCGCGCAGAGCTATAAATAAATTAAATTAAAGCGTTAAAAGTGGCTAGCAAAGTTAATTAATTTTAAATATAAAAATAAGTAAAGGTTAAAAATAGGTAAAAGTTTATAATAAGCTATAAATAGGTTAAAACCTTTAGTTAATATAGCTTTAACTAACTTTTTCTTATTAAAAAACCCCTGTAAAAAATTTAAAAAAATACAAGAAATTGCTTGAATTATTTGCAAATAATTGGCTCAATTAATAATCGTTTGCTTAGTTTAACAAATAATCTAAATAATTTTTTTTTTTTTTGTTTTGTTTTGATTGGTCAAGTTACTTGCCAGTCAAGTCAAATATTACTTTGCTTGTGCGGAGCGCTGGTACTCTAACCTGTGTCTGCCTAACCTACGCCCAAGTCTTGTTTCTCAAAATGTAATTTACGCCGTATAGAAAGTCATGATACATATTCAACTATGACAGATGTGTCAGCGTTTTGCATCTCGCGTAATCGAGCTATAAGCTATCAGCCGTTGAGCGCCACGGGAAATGAAATTCGAATACTCATTATCGAGCCTCTCTCGTCAGAGGACAGCCGTATCCAGGCCCGGTTGGAGCACGCCTCTCTAGTTAACCTCGACAACGATTTCGTTGCGCTTTCGTACTACTGGGGTGACCATAATGCCCTTAAACGAATAGTGCTATCCGGCGACCTGATCCCCATCACCTTCAATTTATACAAAGCCTTGGAAGAGTTACGACGCAGGGGATTTTACCGGGTCTGGGTTGACGACCTCTGCATCAATCAATATGACGACGAAGAGCGCAGCCAGCAGGTTCTGCGGATGGGGGCGATCTATCGATCTGCCTCTCTAGTGTTTTCCCACCTCCGGGGTCCTGGTCAGGCGTGGCAGCAGGCGTTAGCAGAAGCGGTACAGCGTATCACCAGGCGCGCCGACAATCCAAAACGGGCTGAGAAGCAGGACCGAATACAGGCTAAGAGGGATGCTAGGAGAAGAAGAAGGTCGATGAAAAATCGCAGTGTCGACCGAGAAACGCAAAACCACAGCATTGTCCGGACAGATGTTTCGACGACAGCTATTGCAATGCGAAGCATAATGCAACTGTCCGCTGCCGAAGAAACTGCATTATTTCTATTTCTTGATAGCCCATACTGGCGGCGTGCCTGGATCATACAAGAAATTTCGATGAATCCTCGTCTGTTAATAGTATGGGGGAGACAGGCATTTGATTTGACTCAACTCCTTCAAGCGTTTTCCCTTCTGAGCAACTACATCCGTGGGAAAAGGGAGAAAGTGTGGAATCACATTAAATGTGTCTACAAGATTAGGACATCCCAACTGGCCTTAAAACCTCTGTCACTAGTTGATGCGCTTGGACTGTGCTATCTGGCCAAAGCGCAATTCATCCGAGATCGTGTCTACGCTCTACTCGGATTGACCCACGACGGGGCTTATTTAGTACCATTCCCTAGTTACACTCTACCTCAAGACGAGATTAGCAGAGACATGACAATCAGACTGATACGTGCAACTGGGAATCTCGATGTTGTGGTCTCAAAGGGACATGGGATCGAAACTTGGTACCCGAACTGGTTTGATTCCAGGTACTGGCATTCATACCGACTCTCACATCATCGTTTAGGTAGACCCAGCTTGCTTACATACACAAGTTATGGCCCCTACCGCTCCTCTAGAAACCATACCCCGTCTCTTAGAGTACATGGGTCGGCAATTACCGCCAAGGGGTTCTTTCTCGGGACCCTTGCCGACTGCTCACCCACTCTGGATGAAGCTAGAGAAAGCCGGCTGCCGAAAGCGGATCTTCTCCGACCAAGAGCCTGGAAGCGAAATTCCAAGAATGAAAGGCTATTCTTCGGGCCTGAGCCCGCGGCAACCATGAAAACTCTCTGTTGGCTTCTCATTGACATCACTCGCCCGCGGATGAGACATAGGAGACCCGGAACGCATCTTTACACACTGCTACACACACTGCTACACAAGAAAGAGTCGATTATAGAGCAGGCACCATCATTGATACAGTGGCTTAATTGCTGCGAGGCTCAGTGTTTCAAGATTAATGGCAAGCGGTTCGTGGCCTACTACTCTATGAAAAGCAGCACTCCCCTCTCGCCAAGCGACCGGGAGATTCTTGAGGAAGACTGCAGAACTGTTCAGAAGAACCTGAGGGCAAATATGAGACTGGGATACACAGATGAAGGCGAGATTGGTTGGTTTCCTCGTAACACAAGGATTGGTGATCGGGTTGTAATTCTTTTGGGTGCAAGCATGCCGTGCGTTCTCAGGGAAAGGTTGGAAGGTGGATATACCATCGTCGGACAATGTATCGTGGATGGGGTCATGAAGGGCGAGGCGGTCAGGAAGGGGCTACATCGAGTGGAAGAGATTGAATTGCACTAATTGGGTACATTGAGTAGAATGAGGCGATAGTGTGTAATAAATCATCATACCCTTACTCTTACAACTGTGTTGCGGATTGATAGGTCTAATCAAACTACAAGCTGGTCTAGTACAGAGTTATATTGCTTTGAATTTATTCATTTGGCGAGTATACAGATAAGCTATGACAAGCCCTTATTTTCGGGCCCTTAGATCTACTTTCATCATGGGGTCCTCCCGCCTTGAGTTATCTACACAATACTCGGGCCGTTTCGCCGGACGACCGTCCGTATATTTCATGTCGTAACGCGTGATCAATTGGATCAGCGTAAACTTCAAAACCATAGCAGCGAGAAATCGCCCAGGACAGGCGTGCGTGCCAGCGCCCCAATTGAGAGTAGCGTCCGAGACGTACCCGTAATGGAACTGGTTTGGGTCTATCTTCTCACGAAGATGGAGGAACCGGTAGGCGTCGAACTTCTCTGGCTCAGGGTAAATGTTCGGGTCGTGATGGACCGCATCCATGGGAAAGTGGAATACTGTGCCGGCCGGCAAGGTGAACCCGTCATTGAATGTGTGAGACTTTTGCGCATAGCGCTGAACGGTCACTAGTAAAGAAGTCGGTTAGATAATATTGTTAAAGGTGCTGGCTTGGCAGAGGAATCCTTACTGAATCCGACAGGGTTCATCCGTGTGCTCTCCTTCATGAAACTGTCCAACTTTTTCATCGTAGCAACTCGCTGCAAAGTCCACTTGCCACCAGAAGCTTTGAGATCAGCCAAAACGTCGTTGATTTCTGCCGTGATCTCGTCATGGTACTCAGGGTGGTCAAGCCAGTCGAACAGTATCGACTGCAGCGTTCCCGCCGTGGTGTGTATAGACGTCAAAGTCAAGAATAATTGCTGGTCAACGATGCCTCTTAGTGTCTTGTCGACCTTCCTCTTGTTCATTGTCCAGTAAATGGTGTCATAGAAGCTTCGGCCTTCATTGTGTTTGAGAGCTTGGCGTCTTTCTTCATATAAGGGCCTAATTAGCTCTGTGGTCTTCTTGCGGATCTCATTGAGCCGTTGAGCTGTGCCATCCTGCCATTTGGCCAACCACCTCCAGTTCGGCGTGTATTTAGATCGGAGACCCAGAGAGGCCTCAACGATAGCAAAGGTTGCCTCGATCGCGATTTGATGCCATTCAGGATTACGGCAGAGCTCGGGGCCAACGAGAATATACGACATAGTGCGTGCAACAATATTGCAGGTAAGCTCCCCTCCAGCAACTGTCTTCCAATCATTTCCAGGGACGGTCTCCTTGAGAAATTGTTCGGCCTCATCCCACAGCCCGTTGGCCACTTTATCTATAATTTCAATCATAGATCAGCTATTGAACCGGTTTGAGGATGTTACAACACGCTCATCCTCACCTAGGTTCCTATTAACATCAAGCCTAGTAGCGTAAGTAACAGCGTCGGTTTGACGAGGGGAATTGAAGTAATTGAGCAAGAATAGCTTTTCTGAAAAGGCCTCAAAACTATACAACGACCTAGGGGCGCGCTTGACTTCGTCCAGATACTTTACGGGAAGAATGACTTGGTTGCCCAACTCGCCAACTGGGTTATGCATCTGGAATGGAACGCCATATTGAAGGTACTTCTCGTATCCCAGTCTCAGAAGAGAGCGTGTCTCTGATCTGTATCGTTCAGGGGTATCGTCCTTCTCGAACCGGAGCTCCGGAATGTGCGCCAGCGCCCGCTTCCTTGCAGCCAAGCCGTCGGACCAGAAATAAGAGTAGAATAAGCGGCATAAGACTGCCGCAATGGCAAGACCAATGGTAGATGAGGTCAGCATTTTGGACATTTCTTTTTGCGGCACAGCAGGTCTTGGCTGGGCCGTGAGGGCTGAAGTGCACCATTTATACTAGTAAGCGACCGTGATACGCCACTCCGATGATCATACATAATCTACATGTTGGGGTCCACCGAATGCCGAAGCAACGTTCGGCGTCTAGGTTCTCAATCAAAGATCACAACTAACTTCTCGCCGGAAACCGCCTTTCTCTTTAGCATGTCAACCCCTTCCAACACTGCCTCGAAGTCCCTACCCAGAACCCTCAACGGATGTGGTCTTAATTTCCCCTGATCAAGCATCTTCTGCACACTCTTATACCACCGCACGCCGAACGCACGCATCTCGGGGTCCTCGTCTCTTTCATAGCCGTCGCTCAGCGCGAGCCGGTGACCTAGCAGAGCAGGACCCATGACGAAGCCCACCTTGATTGATTTTCGGTCAAGAACGTAGTCTGGGTACATCTCCAAGCAGGAATAGCGGCCTCCAGCACGACCCATGGCCCCATAGCAGAGCGCGATGCTCTTGGCATCAGTAAAGGGGTCGAGCACGTAGGAGAGAGTGTTTTTAGTGTAGGCCTTAATGTCTTTAGCACAATCTGGATTGTTGTAGTCAAAGACCTCCTCCGCACCAAAAGATCGGGCCAGCTCAAAGTTTCTAGGAGAACAAGTAGCTATGGGTATATGTCCGGCGCTTTCACCCATATTCTGTTAGCTACACGGCGTCGTATCGTACTATATGGAGCGAGGCATAGGGAAAATACTCACAGTCTCACCAACTGCATCGCCATCGTTCCAACAGAGGAGCTACCTCCGTGCACGAGCACCGTCCGCGGCTTTGGTGCCGGCTCGTCCAGTGTTCCCGGCAAAGCCAGCGCCTTGAACAGCGCCATGGCCAGTGTCGCCAGACCCGTCACTCCGAGCCCGGCAGCCTCTTCGAACGACATGCTGTCTGGGACTTTTAGTGTGAATTCGGATTCGGACACTACGTAATTAGCGAAGGCGCCCGACTCCGGCCGAATAGGATTGGAGCCGTGAACAGCCCCGAAGACTCTGTCTCCGATGCTAAGATTTGCCACCTCCGGCCCGAGAGCGACGATCACTCCAGAAAAGTCGCAACCGTCAACCGCACCAGGACAGGGGAATCGCTCGTGCATCTTGTAATCGCATGGGTTGATAGCGACGGCCTTCACATTGACCAAAATCTCATCTGGTCGGAGTGTGGGGAGAGCGACATTGCGGTCTATTCGGAGGCGGTGATCGTCGCCCTCTACGACGGCTGTACGGGATGTCGGCAATGGCATATTGGAAGGCTTGTGGGAGGAAACTCGAAATTGTCTATTCTCCGTAATTAGACCCCTTCTTCCTCCCGCAAGCCTTTAGCGTTGTTTTATACACTCACACGACACCGCCATATTTCCCCAAGTCCGATTACTTCGGAGACCCATTGTATCCTTAGTTCTTGAGCCGATACCGAACCTGTAAATGCATTAACTCCATATATACAACATATAGCATAACAATTCCTTCTCATACTTCTCTAGCCCAGACATTGTCCTCCAGTGCGCATAGTTTCTGGCAAGCGTTACAATGCAGATTCGTCTCGTACCTTTCTTTGGTCTGCTGGCCAGCACCCTCGCCAGCACCCATGGCGGCTGGCCGGAACCCTGGCCATATCACTGGCGTGAGCTGAAAAGCGATCTTTTCCCAGGTGACCAAGTCTCTATCGTCGGGGACGCTGACGCCGACGCGGGCTGCCGGCTAAGCAACATCACGGCCTTCGAGATGGAAAAGGGCAGGAAAATTGTGGACTTCGGAACCAAGGCTACGGGTAGCCTTGAGGAGCCAAGGATCAAACCACTTAACTCGTCCGGTGGAGAGCAGTGGGAATTTGATGGTGTGTCTGAGGATGGCATGTCGTCCTTCGTCTTTGGCTTCTACCGAGATGCGAACTACGCCATCTTGGGCAGCGGAAACTTCCGTCTGTCGATTGAATTTGCGTTTGCAGACCGCACACGATTCTACGAGGTGTATTACCCGGAGCGGTCCGTCGTTGAGACATGCTCGATCGGAACCCGCGGCATGTGGGTGGACGAGAAGGATGGATACAAGTTCTTTTTCCAAGTCAACACCGATATGACTGAAGCTATTGTCACTCTGGACTCGGACACAGTCAAGGGTAGGGTTAACATTCGTTCACGGGCGCTACCTCTGACTGCGGACGGGAACGTATGGCCGTCCGAGAACGCGTCTACGGTGCCGATCCCCTACTACCACTGGTCGCAACCCATCCCAGCTGGAACGGTTAACACCGATGTCGTGATTAAGGGCAAGCCTATACAATGGACCGGTATGGGTGGACACGAGCGGTTCTGGTCCGCATTCAGGTAAATTGCATCTAATATTCTATGAGAGCTTATCTTACTTCGGTCTGCTAACCCGATACTTCGTATATAGCTGGTTTACTTGCATGAGAAACCTTCAAGCCGTGCGCGCTATGCTGGGTCCTTATGTGCTTAGCTATTTTTCGTTTACTTCCAATCTCGAGGAAGACCTCACGCATCAGTCCGTTGTGCTTTTCAAGGACGGATTCCCCGTCTTCCGAAGCACGGTCGGAGTTGCCTCCGAGACGGAAGACTATGCACTCGTCACTAAAACCTATGGTGGTAAGGTCACAGGCACGCTCAAAGATAAAGTTACCGGCTTCCAACTGGAGCTCGTATCGCCATCAAGCATGCACCACTACACTTTCTTCGTGGAGCACCTGAACCTCGGGTTTGAATACATCCTAGGAGAGGGCGTCGGAGGTAGCGGGTTCTCTGCTCAGTCGAGGGGTGGTCATGTTGGGCTAAGCCAGTACGAGGGTATCGCGCTCACCGAGGCCCTGACTTTCCCCAAGAACTCACCCCTGTTCAAGAGCAACTATGTGTAAACTAAACTGATCTCTATCCGCATGAATCTGCTAGAAAGGGGGGATATTAGACTAGGATAACGCCGCGGAGTTGGAGAAAGCTAAAACACTTTGCTGTTCCAATACTAGATGAGATACGAGATACCCCTAACTAGATTTCTTAATGACCCGTGTCTGAAGATCCAGCTGCCTCACATTGTGAGCCGTTCATTTTCTGAGAAGGAAGACTATTAGTTCCAATGATCACAGTATGAATAACAATGGTACCTGACTCCGAGTGACACCGATTCCTTGGGCTGCCGACTCCGAACGATACCCACCCGTCGGGGTGCCCATTCCGAATTGACAGCAGCTTGATCTTCTTGAACACCATTCACGGGCCGGGCACGCTTATACTCTATAATTGGTGACAGACTTTGAGGTGGGAAATGCACAATTATTTCTCTATAGTGGAAGAAATCAAGTCATAGAACCCTGTGGCTTGAGAAGGATAGTATTTGTAAGTTCTTCCTGTCGGCCGAGAGACCCAAGGGAAGAAAAACTGCGATGAACCGATTCTTGCTAAAAAGAGTTCTACTCTTTGAATCCTGCAGTGGATCTCAGTATTCGACATGCTGTCCTGACCTTGAACGGGTCAGATCATGGCTTGCTCATGTCTGGTATGCAGTGCGAATAGGAACTCAGCGGCAACTTAAAGCCATTGAGATGTACTATAGTCTCTTTGGGATTAGCACCCTTTGACCAAAGATGCCACCTTAGTTGCTTATGAAATGGATTCATGAAGCTGTCAGTGGTCCTGGGTCGCTTCTTGGATGACGTGGTCATCCACTCACCCAAGCCCTATGCTTTGGTCTAGAATAATCGACCTCAGTACTTGTAGGGATAAGTTTGAGTTGGTACGAACTCTATCACAAGCATCCATTTCTTAAGTTGCCGATGATTACAAGGTCGTCTCTAGTCTAATTTACACTTTGAGATTCATCAAAGTCTAAGGGCAACGGACTATATGGATCGTAGTGCTCAATATATATGGGCTACTCATAATGAATCACGATCCTCTTCTCCCATAAATTATAAAAGTGTATTCATTTTATCTTTACTCAACATTAAAAGCTTTTCGAACTAATAGTACTTCAGCCTGTGTGACTACTTTGTGGTTGATTGCGTTCGACGAGAGAAAAAACACAGGTGACGCAGTGCAGGTACAGGGGGAAAATGATAAACCCCAGCTCTCTACGTATAAGTCTAGTGTATCAAGACATCGCTTATTTTCATGGCCTTGAATAGAAGAGTTAGAATAGAAGAAGCACACCTTCCTCCGAACAGGAGCATTGACTTCCGACGCTGTTATGTAGCCCAACGGTGTGGGCCTTCGGATTCGGCGTCAACCACGCCACCCGGTCGGGATGCAGATCCCGCTCTTTAAGCTGAGATGGCCTGAGGTGAATGCGAAAGCGACGAATTCCTACTAGATCTTTTTGTCATGAGTCCGCGGTGGTGTATTTGAGCTGTGACTAAAACCAAGGCGCAGCCAAAGCCAAAGTCATTCGCTCAACCCACCCCGTCAATACACCTTTTCTCCCGACTGCTACGAATCTATTCAGCATGTTGTCGAGCATCCAGAGGAATATCATCGAGCCATTTCTGGTTGTGCGCCAGAGCGTGGCGCCTTTGAAGCTGTCTAGATGGCAACTCACAAAGCTCATGGCTCGCACTGCGCTCGACGGAATGCCGGAGGGAAGCCTCTATGTCTTCCTAGCCACGCTGGCAATGACTATTGTGGTGGGCTACATGATATTGAACCGGAACACGAACACACGCGTGAAGGTGCCCCCAGGGCTCTCTGTAGTGAAGAGAAATGATATGCATTTTCTTGACATCATCAAGGAGGGGCGGGAGCTGGTATGTACAGGCTAAAACAAGCCTATCAGCCAAATGTTTCTGGTTTAAGTTCTAACAGATCGCAGTACCCAGGTGAACCCTTCTTAGCTGTTAACAAGCGACACAGCTTTGTTGTTTTTCCCCCTTCATGTTTCGACGAGATCAAGCGTCTTCCCGAGCACACCGCCTCCGCGAAGTCATTCTTCCATGCCACCAACTATGGTCACTGGAGTCAAATCGGCACTGAGACGCCTGAGCTTATCAAGTCGGTCATTGCGGATCTAACCCGTTCGCTACCTGCTCGAGTGCAAGCTCGTCAGGAAGACTGCCAGAACGCATTCGACGATGTCCTCGGACGCAAACGCGACTGGAAGGAATTCCCTCTCATGATGACTACCTTCGAAATTGTCACCCAGATCAATGCATGTTCATTTGTTGGTAGGAAGCTAGGTACTACTAAGGGCTGGATTAAGTCTGTGATGTGGTCACCGATTTTGATTCACGTTGCTGTCACCCTACTAGATGCTTGTCCCCTCATCCTCCGTCCGCTCTTGGCCCCAATTTACTTCTTCCCTACCATCAAGAACCGATGGGATATGAAGCGACTGCTCACCCCGGTCCTAAAGGAAGATATCAATGAGTACTATGGAGCTTCGGACAAGAAAGAAATCCTCAAGCCCAAGCCAGAGGGCAAGGTCCCATTCACTGGATTCCTCCTCTCGCGCTACAAGACGGCTGAAGCGAACATCAAACAACTCATCTCAGACTACGTCCTCATCAGTTTCGACTCGACCCCGTCTACAGCATCGGCACTATTCCATGCTCTCTGTGAATTGGCATTGCATCCGGAATGTGCCGAGATCCTACGCCAGGAACTCGACGAGGTTGTCGTCGCTGGTAACCTCCCTGGAACTCATCTACAGGAGCTGAGGAAGATGGACAGCTTCCTCCGCGAGTCTTTCCGACTGCACCCTATTGGAATCTGTAAGTCGTGTTAAACCTACCCTCCGGAATAAGTTCGAAACGCCCTGTATATGTATTCTTTTCTAATTTACGATTACAGTCGCCCTCCAGCGCGCCCTTGAGAAGCCGGTGAAGCTGTCGGTCGGGCCAACTCTCCCGGCTGGTACGATCATGGCTGTCGATGGACTCGCTATCAACCGATCACCGGAGTTGTGGGAAAACCCGGACGAGTTTGACATGTTCAGATTCTACAACCTGCGCCAGAAGCCAGGAAATGAAAACCGATTCCACTTCTTGACAACTGGCAACGATTCGCCAGGTTGGGGTGATGGAACACAGGCTTGCCCTGGCCGCTTCTTCGCGACGAGCACGCTCAAGATCGCCTTGGCGCACTTCCTCCGAAACTATGACATCGAGATCCGACGGGATTGCTTACCACTGACGACAACACCGCTTTCCAATGGGTCTTGGAAGCCTGATGACCAGGCCATCGCACGAATTAGGGCTAGATGTTAGAGCGTCTACCACTGACTCAAATGGTCTATCTGTATAAATGGTTAGATGATGTGGCAAATCGCGGTCATTCGCGCCACATAGAGAATTTTAGCTACCGCAACTGTAAGCAGCGGAGCACGTTCACTATTTCCAATCGCTCTTATGTTATGTACTTTAGCTAGCCGATAGAATGGGAAACTCTAGTCTATCACAGCAGTGCCCAACGCGCGGCTTTTCTATGAATATACTGTATGGGGTCATTTCAAGCCTAGATAACGCAAATCAATAAATTTTCTATGCTTTGAGTATTTTTGGTTTGCATGATAGCCAAGCTGTAAGGTCTACGTATCTCCCATTCGGCTTTGTCACAGACCACTCGGCTAATGCGTTATAGATATTACTGCCAGAACTTAGTTGCTTACGCCGAAATTATATTCGCTCGTTTCATTAGCTACTTGAAGCCTCAGAAACGTCTCATAAGCGATTAGTAGAAAACTAGCCTACAGAGTTATGACTATAGTGAGATATGCAAGTTTATATCGCAATATTACAGTCGTATCTGCTTCATGTGCGTGAGTCAAGAATGAAATCATGTTTAGAAAATACGACGTAGTCTCGAGTCAAAACACTAAGCTTATTGGGGTTTTCTTTCGAATTCACTCTTGATTCAATCTGGAACTAATTATAATCGATGCCTAAGCTGAACGCTATGAGAGTTGTATAATTGTGCGATATGAGGAACATTTGGTACATTCAGTAAGAGTCCAAGCTATGCTAACTATCATGCTACGATAAATTCGAACTTAATTTACCTATTAGTGTGATGGTCCGGCCCAGATCAAGCTTATTGCGGCTCAACCTAGTCTAGAGAGATCGTCTCCCCCAGACCAGCTTGTCGGGCTGGCCAGTCGTAGCAACATACAACACCTTTTCCGTCACACAACCCTAGGTTTCGGCTTGGACAAAATCAAATCGGGGTTATGGGATTAATCCATTCATGGATGATGTGGCTTACGATCGGTGTACAAATCCCATGCCGAAGATCCATCACTTCGTCCCGTGGCGATATGACTACTACTGACGCTAGCTCGCCACAATTTCGGAGATGATTTGTATTACTGTCCCCGAATGGGTCCCCGACGTGAAAGCCACAGGACGGTAAACAGATAATGGCTCCGGTACTCCGATTGCGATATCCATACGCAGGGCTCGGAGAGCAGCGGCCGGGATGCATAGCTACGTGTGATAGGATCCCTTGTGTCGCTGATTGATATACGCCAGCACGCCAGATGGGAGTCAGATTTCATTCTGGTTGACTCGAGTTGTAAACCACATTCAACATTCATCCCTATCACTTTAACGTGTTGAGCGCACCGACATGATATGATCTCTTTTTGAGCGGCTCGCTGATTGACGTGTTTGATCAATCAATAAGGAATTAATACCCCATTTTTGTTTCTCATATCTCTTATAGACTGTATTATCAACATCTTCGATTCTAAGATACCTTGATCAACATGGTCACTTCTCACGAGCCCATTGCCATCATTGGCACCGGATGCCGGTTCCCTGGCCAGAGTGATAGCCCATCTAAATTATGGGATCTCCTGCGCAAGCCCAGGGACCTCTTGAAAGAGATTCCAGAGAACAGATTCAGTACGGATGCCTTCTATCATCCTCAGAACCACCACCATGGCACAAGTAACGTGCGACATTCCTATCTCCTGGATGAGGATCTGCGCAACTTTGACGCTCAGTTCTTCGGTATCAACTCTGTCGAAGCCCACTCCGTTGACCCCCAGCAACGGTTGCTTCTCGAAACCGTGTACGAGAGTCTTGAATCCGCCGGCCTCTCAATGAAGGAGATGCAAGGCTCCGACACGGCCGTCTACGTAGGCGTCATGAGCGCCGACTTCACTGACATGGTTGGACGCGACACTGACACGTTTCCAACCTACTTTGCTACGGGAACTGCACGAAGCATTCTCAGCAACAGATTATCATACTTTTTTGACTGGCATGGCCCGTCCATGACCATTGACACCGCCTGCTCATCGAGTCTTATTGCTATGCACCAGGCTGTGCAGACTATTCGTGGGGGAGACTCATCCATGGCCGTTGTAAGTGCCCACCTCTCCGGAGTTGACCCCGGGGACAGTGGTAAATTTACTGACCACACTGTATAGGTGGCTGGATCCAACTTGATCCTCGGCCCGGAGCAATACATTGCCGAGAGTAAGCTGCAAATGCTTTCACCTACTGGCCGAAGCCGTATGTGGGATGCCAATGTCGACGGCTACGCTCGAGGCGAAGGTGTTGCTGCTGTTGTCCTCAAGAAGCTTAGCCAAGCTATTGCGGATGGCGACCACATTGAATGCGTTATCCGCGAGACGGGTACCAACCAAGATGGCAGGACGCCGGGTATCACTATGCCAAGCGCTACTGCGCAAGAAGCCTTGATCCGAGCCACATACGCCAAGGCTGGTTTGGATCTCAGCAAGCGTGCTGATCGTCCTCAGTTCTTTGAGGCTCACGGTACAGGTACTCCTGCTGGTGATCCCGTCGAAGCTTCGGCCATCAGCAATGCTTTCTTCGGTGCGAAGACGCATTTCAAACCCAGTGGCTTAGATGATGTATTGTACGTCGGGTCCATCAAGACCGTCATCGGTCACACAGAAGGAACAGCAGGTCTGGCTGCTGTTATCAAAGCATCGCTAGCGATACAGGCTGGTATCATTCCTCCGAACATGCTACTGAAAAATGTGAACCCTAAGATTAAGCCGTTCTGGGGGAACATTCAGATTCTTCCCGCGGCACAGAAATGGCCTAAGCTTGTAGAGGGTGGCGTGCGAAGAGTGAGTGTGAACAGCTTCGGTTTCGGTGGTGCTAACTGCCACGCCATTCTCGAAAGCTACGAGCCGCCTAAGGCGACGCTCTACAGAGAGCCATCGAACAGCACTACCACATGCTTCACACCATTCCTCTTCTCAGCAGCCACGGAGGGTACTCTCACAGCTAGGCTGGAAAAATACCGAGACTACCTTGCCGGTGGAAATGCCACTGCCGCAGCGAAACTCCGAGATTTGTCATTGACGCTCAGCAGTCGTCGATCAACGCTGGCTTGGAGAGCTGTCGTTCCGGCTACTAATGACGTTGATGAGCTTATTAAGAAGCTCGACGATTGTACCGATTTCACCAGTGAGCCTTCTGGTTCTAAGACAAAAGGCTCAAAGCCTCGCATTCTCGGTGTCTTCACTGGTCAAGGTGCCCAGTGGCCACGCATGGGTGCCGAATTGCTTGAAAGATCACCGGCTGCAAGTGGGATCCTTGCTCGCCTGGATAAGAGCCTTCAGGCACTCCCCAGCCGGGATCGGCCGACTTGGTCGCTTCGCGAGCAACTGCTCGCCCACCCTAGCTCATCGTCTGTAGGCACGGCTTCTATCTCGCAGCCTGTCTGCACAGCCGTGCAGGTAATTCTCGTCGACATGCTGAAAGCAGCTGGTATCGAGTTTTCTGTGGTAGTAGGCCACTCGTCCGGTGAAATGGGCGCGGCCTATGCGGCCGGATACCTCTCCGCCGAGGATGCCATTCGCGTAGCATACTACCGTGGTTTGCACATGAAGTCCCTTAACCAAAAGGGAGCCATGTTGGCTGTGGGAACTTCGTATGAAGATGCGAAAGAGTTGTGTGAGCTTCCGGCCTTCGAGGACCGTGTCTGTGTAGCTGCGAGCAACTCCCCCTCCAGCGTGACGCTGTCTGGTGACGCCGACGCAATCGACGAAATTAAGACGGTCCTAGACGAGGAGAAGAAATTCACTCGTCTCCTCAAGGTCGATCGAGCCTACCATTCGCATCATATGAAGCCCTGCTCGGAACCCTATGTGTCTTCCCTGAAGCAGTGTGGTGTCAAAGCGCTTTCCCCTTCTAGAGACAACAAGTGTCGATGGGTATCCAGTGTTTTCAAGTGCGATATCGCGGAGATTCCTCCAACCACTGAGAGCCTCGGTGGGAAGTACTGGGCTCTCAACCTGACAAACCCAGTAATGTTTACCGAGGCCTTACAGGTTGTCTTCGGTCAGGATGGAGAGGGTTATGACTTGGCCATTGAAGTTGGACCGCACCCAGCGCTCAAGGGTCCCGCAAGTCAGACGATTCAGGAGTGCCTCGACGGAAAGTCCATTCCTTACACTGGCGTATTATCACGCGGCAAGGATGATGTTGACTCAGTCTCTCAATCGCTTGGATTCATCTGGAGCAATTGGGGCGAAGGGGCTGTGGACTTTGCTGCCTACAGTCGCTTCATGAACGATGAAGCGAGTGCTCAACAAGTCGTTCCTATGAAGGGTCTCCCCACCTACCCGTGGGATCATAACCGAAAGTTCTGGCATGAGTCCCGCCTCTCGCGTGCTTTCAGAACTGCCAAAGACCCACCACATGAGCTCCTCGGGCGTCAAATCCTTGACGGTGCTCCTGACCAACTCCGTTTCCGCAATTTACTCAAACGCAACGAGATCGACTGGCTCGACGGCCACCAAGTCCAGCGCCAAACCGTTTTCCCATGTGCCGGCTACGTGTCCGCGTGTGTGGAAGCCTCGCTAAAGATTCGTCCCGATGCTAGCGTCCAATCTATTGAGCTCCTGGATTTCGTAGTTGGCCAGGCTGTAGCATTCAACGATGATGATTCGGGTATCGAGACCTTGGTCGTACTGGATAGCATCAAGGAATCCGAAGAACAAGGTAGCAAAATAGTGTCAGCGAAGTTTGCCTTCTACTCGTCCTCTAACAAAGAAGTTCTGGACATGACTAGCCACGCTAGCTGTGATATCCGCGTCACTTATGGCGACAGCTCCTCGGATGTACTGCCACCCAAGCCCGAAGAGGATGACGAAGACTTTATGCTGGAAATCGAGTCCGACCGGTTTTACAACGTCCTCGGAGAACTTGGATTTGGATACTCTGGTCCATTCCGGGCGCTGACAGACCTAAAGCGAAAGTTAGGCAGGGCACAGGGTCATATCCAGAACCCTGAAGCCAGCCAGCTTTACCGAAACCCTCTCCTCATCCACCCAGCAATGTTAGACGCGGGTATCCAGTCCATTATGCTGGCTTACTGCTACCCCGGAGACAGCATGATGCGGTCCATCTATCTTCCCACCGGTATCCGCCGGCTCATTATCAACCCAGAGCACTGTCGAACATTTGCGGGCAAGGAGACCAAGGTTCTGTTCGACTCATCTGCGTCGGCCGGCACCTCTAGGAGTTTGTCAGGTGATGTGAGCATTTATTCCCCCGAAGGCTTTGCATACAAGGCCATTCAACTCGAGGGGCTCCAGACTCAGCCTCTCTTCCATCCAACCGAAGCGAACGATCTGAACATCTTCACTGAGCTTGTGTGGGATATCGACCGACCCGCTAGCGAGGAGATCGTCGGTAAGATAGATGTTCAGCAGCTCGATCCGGACCTGTTGTTCTCCCTCGAGCGGGTGGCCTACTTCTACCTCCGATCTTTGGACAAGGCTATCCCTCGCAGCCAGCGTACCAACCTCGAATGGCATTTCACCCGCCTTTTCGCATATGTTGATCATGTCCTCTCCAGGGTGGCCTCCGGCGCGAATCGTTTCGCCAAAAAGGAATGGCAGCGCGATACCAAGGACGTTATCTACAAGATCTTGAACAAATATCCTGATAACATTGATCTGAGACTCATGCGCGCTGTCGGTGAGAATATGCCAGCAGTCGTCCGTGGTGAGATCACTATGCTCGAGCCTATGCTTCAAGACAATATGTTGAACGACTTCTACGTTATCGCTCATGGTATGCCTCGCTACACTGCATACCTGGCTTCTCTTGCTAGCCAAATTGGTCACAGGTACCCTCACATGCACGTTCTTGAGATTGGTGCCGGTACCGGTGGTGCAACTAAGTCATTCCTTGGAGCTCTTGGCGACAAGTTCTCGACATACACCTTCACTGATATTTCTGGTGGTTTCTTTGAGAAGGCCAAGCAGGTGTTCGCAGCGCACAGCTCGAGAATGAGCTTCCAGGTGCTCAATATTGAAAAGGACATTGAGGAACAGGGGTTTACCGAGGGCTCCTACGATGTTATCATCGCCTCCTTGGTTCTCCATGCTACACGCGACATGGCCGAGACCGTTCGCAATGTGCGCCGTCTGCTGAAGCCTGGTGGTTACCTGCTACTTCTCGAGATTACGGAGAACGACCAAATGAGATTTGGTCTTCTCTTTGGTGGTCTTGAAGGTTGGTGGCTCGGTTACGATGACGGGCGAGCCCTATCGCCCTGCGTTGGCATTGAGGAGTGGCGGACATGCCTGGAGCAGAACGGCTTCTCAGGTATTGAGACTATGATGCCACACGACAACGTGTTACCTGTTCCTCTCTCCGTCATTGTGTCTCAGGCGACGGATGACAGGGTCGAACTCCTAAAGCAGCCCTTGCGGCAGCAAAAGACAACACCAATCGTCGTTCCACAGTTGACAATCATCGGCGGAACTGCACTGGCAACAGACGTTCGTCAAATAGTAGGCTCATATTGCGGAAACGTCAAGTATATTAGATCGCTTAGCGACATCGGACCAGATGATCTACCTGTCGGAGGCACTGTACTTTGCCTCAGCGATATCGAGGAGCCAGTCTTCAAGTCTATGGATTCAGTCAAGCTGCGCGGATTCCAAACAGTCTTCAAGCAGTCCACCAATGTCCTCTGGGTTACTCAGGGAGTTCGTTTTGGAGACCCATACGCTAGGATGGTTGTCGGCTTCGGTAGGACCATCGTACTAGAAATGTTGCATCTGCGTCTACAAGTTCTCGACCTTGACACCGGTGCTCCTGCGGATCCTAATGCTATTGCCGAGTCCCTGCTGCGCTTCCAGATGGGAGCTAACTGGGAGAATGACGGCGCAGAAAACTCGCCTTTGCTCCACTCCATTGAGCCCGAGTTGTACCGCGACCTGGAAGGCCGCTTCTACATCCCCCGATTCAAGTTGAACAAGAGACCTAACTATCGGTACAACTCGGGTCGTCGTGACATCGCCAAGCAGATTTCTCTCGGGGAACACGCCGTCGAGCTTGTGCAGCCTGAAACACAAGAGGCATCATGGCAACTCGTTGAGGGTAAGAAGACGCCTGATGTCAAGGAAAGCGTCGAGATCGATGTCACGTATTCAGTCAGTTGCGCAGTGGAGGTATCGAGAGGTACCTTTTTATTCCCTGTTCTCGGAGTCAACCGGGACACCGCAGAGACCGTCTTGGCCCTCTCACCAAAGCAAGCGTCCAAGATCAGAGTTCCGCGAGCTTTTGTTATTCCTGCGCACGAGTCGGCAGATTCTCTTCAGCTATTCTACATTGAGCACCTTGCCCGTGCCGCTATGAGAGATGTCGCAACAGGAACCCTTGTCATCGTCTTGCAGCCGAGTCGCATGTTCAGTCGCGCAATGGATCGCATTGCCGCAGATAAGGGAGCAAGAGTTCTCTATCTCACAGCTGAACCTGGCTCAGAATGGGGCTACATCCACCCTAAAGCAACTAAATCAGAGATCCAGAGCGTAATCACTTCAAGGATCGGAACGGTTCCCCCAAATTCTGTGTTGCTTCTAGATATGGGTGCGGACAGCCGCCTATCGGCAGGTCTCTTAAAGTGCCTGCCACAAGAGGTTACTCAGGTCAAGGCCGGTAACATGCTTACTTCATCCGTAGCACGCATTGCACCGGGCGACCTAGAGCAGCAAATTCGAACTACTCTTGTCGACGTCAAGTACCATTTGTTGCCAGCTGAGCAAGATGGTCAAAGCCACCATGAGTTGGAAGTCGTCACACTGGAGGACTTGACTGGCAAAGGTCATGCCAGCGAGGGTGCCCACGTGGTGTCTTGGCCATCAGCGTCTAGCACTGTTCAGGTCCAGGTCGAACCTATCCATACCAGAGTCAAGTTTAGGGGTGACAAGACATATTGGCTTGTTGGCCTTACAGGTGGTCTTGGTCTTTCCCTGTGCGAGTGGATGGCTCAACAGGGGGCTCGGTACATTGTTATATCCAGCCGAAACCCTAAGGTCGATAGCCGATGGGTGAACAAGATGAAGCGTCTAGGTGTGCATGTTAAAGTGATAGCCAACAACATCACCGATCGAGATTCGGTCCGATCCGTCTATAACAAGATTTGCCAGAAGATGCCTGCTATTGCTGGTGTTGCCCAGGGTGCTATGGTTCTGCACGATACCGTATTCTCCGAACTTGACATAGAACGAGTCGAAAAGGTCACAAAACCAAAGGTTAACGGCAGTACCTATCTGGAGGAGATATTCCACGATATCAACCTCGACTTCTTCGTCTTCTTCTCATCTATGGCCTGCGTGACCGGCAACCCGGGTCAATCGGCCTACGCGGCCGCCAACATGTTCATGTCAGGCATGGCAGCTCAACGCAGACGCCGCGGCCTCAATGCATCTGCAGTGCACATCGGAGCCATTTTCGGTAACGGTTACGTGACTCGAGAGCTGACCCTAGCGCAGCAGGAGTTCTTGCGCAAGGTCGGCAACATGTGGCTCTCCGAGCAAGACTTCCGACAGCTCTTTGCTGAGGCAATCTTTGCTGGTCAGCCTGAGAATGGAACATCTCCTGAGCTCTCCACAGGTTTGATGATGATTGACAACAGCGATGATTCTAAGAAAAACATTACATGGTTCTATAATCCGATGTTCCAGCACTGCATCAAGGAGAACCAAGATGGAGAGCTAGTTGCTGACGGCCAAAAGGGTGGCCGTGGCGTTCCGGTCAAGGCACAGCTTCTGGAGGCAATTAACCCAGCTGAAGTATATGAGATTATTCATGATGCTTTTGCTGCCAAACTACGATCGAGTTTGCAAATCGAAGAAAACCGCGTCATTGTCGATCTCACCGCCGATACCCTAGGTATCGACTCCCTTTTCGCTGTCGACATTCGATCATGGTTTATCAAGGAGCTTCAGATCGAGATTCCCGTACTCAAGATTCTCGGCGGAGCAACCGTGGGCGACATTCTCGAGGCCGCCCAATCATTGTTGTCGAAGGAATTGACGCCGAAGCTAGACCCTAACGACAAGGGTGAAGCGAGGAAGAAGAAACCGCAGGCAGTCAAAGAGAAACCAGCGGAAAAGCCCACAAAGAAGGCCCCTGCAGCGAACGAAAAACCTAGCGAGCGCAAAGCTGAGCCGAAGAAACCCAGAGCCGCCACACCGCCCACGGTACAGTGGCAGAGCCCACCTAAGGTCGTCACTCCCTCTGTGGAAATCAGGCCCTCCGCAGATTCGGATAATTCGTCAATGTCTAGTGAGAGTGGTGTGAAAGTCAGCCTCGATGCGTCCTACACTGAAAAATCCACCTCCTCGAACACGGGGGCGCGAACTCCTGCCTCAGTGTGGTCCCTCGACACGGCAGAGAGTGAGGTGTCCGTCAGCAAGAAGACTCCAATTGCATTTGGTCAATCTAGAATCTGGTTCTTGGAGATGTACCTGAAAGATCCGGCTTCTGCACTTAACATTACTTTAGCCATTGATCTCAATGGCCCTCTAGATGTCAACCGCTTTGAGCGAGCAGTAAAGATTGTCGGGCAACGCCACGAGGCATTGCGAACTCGATTCGTCACTGGCAATGACTCTATGCAAACCATGCAAGAAATTCTTGTTGAACCAATGCTAGCACTAGAGAAACGAAATATCACTAGTGACGAGGAGGCCGAGCAAATCTACCGTGAACTCCAACAGCACAGATACAGACTGACGGAGGGAGAGAACATGAGGATCCTGCTTCTCAACATGTCTTCGAGATCATCCCGCCTCATCATTGGATACCATCACATCAACATGGATGGCATCAGTTTGGAGGTGATCCTTCGCGAGCTGCAAATGGCGTATGACTCGAAGAGACTCCCGAGCACCAGCAATATTCTCCAATACCCAACCTTCGCCGAGAAACAACACCAAGAATTCGAAACTGGCCAATGGAGAGATGAAATTAAGTATTGGGAGAACGAATTTAGCGGTACCACGCCACCCGTTCTTCCACTCTTACCCCTGGCCAAGACCCAGTCGCGCACGCCGCTCACAGCCTACTCAACCCACACTGCAGAATTCCGACTGGATCAGCAGGCAATCTCTCGCATCCAGTCTGCCTGCGAGGGATCAAAGGCTACACCATTCCAGTTCCACCTTGCCATTTTTTCCACCATGCTGTTCCGCCTAGCTAACGTTGAGGATATCTGCATTGGTGTCAGTTCTGCAAACAGGACCGACGCGGCGATGATGCAGAGTGTCGGCATGTACTTGAACCTCCTGCCCATTCTTCTCAAGTCGCAGCCCAACGAAACCTTTGCCAGCACTTTGAAAAACATACGCAGCAAGGCAATGGCCGCATTTGCTCACTCCAAGGTTCCCTTCGATGTCGTTGTGAACGAGCTTGGTGTCCCGCGCGCCACAACGCACAGCCCGCTGTTCCAGGTCTTGGTCAACTACCGACCTGGTATTGCCGAGAAGAGGGATTTCTGTGACTGCCGCAGTGAGATCGTCAAGTTCGAGCAGGGACAGGCGGCGTACGATCTGAGCATCGACGTTATCGAGAGCCCCGGCGAGTGCCGCATCATTGTAGCAGGTCAGTCGGCCTTGTTCGAGCAACAGGCTGTGGACATGCTCAAGGACATGTACAAAAATCTCCTGACTGCATTTTCCCGTAACCCGGCTCTTCGGTTGGCTACTCCATCTCTCTACGACCCCGAAGGCGTGAAGAACGCGCTTACTCTTGGGCGAGGTAGGTCGAAGATGATGATTTCTTTCTTTAAAGTTACTAATATTTTAACAGGTCCTTTACGTACGCCGCAATGGCCTGAGACGCTAGTTCACCGCATTGACAAGATGGCTCAGCGATATAGCAGCAAGCTAGCAGTTATAGACGGCAACAAAACTTCTCTAACTTACTCGCAGTTAGCGAAGAGAGTAGGTGCTCTTGCCGCTTCGATGCGTGGCATTAAGAGCGGCAGCCGAGTTGGTGTCTATGTTGATCCTAGCACGGACTGGATCTGCTCTCTCCTCGCCATTCTCCGCCGTGATGCGGTCTACGTGCCCCTCGACGCCGTTTCCGGATCTGGGCGACTATTCTCTATTCTCCAAGATAGCCAGCCAGACTTGTTGCTTGTTAACAATGCGACCGAGAAGGATGCAAAGATTCAGTTCGCGTCGCTGCTGACAGATGACCAGATTCTCAATATCAGTGATATTTCGACAACCGCGACTGGCACTGTGAGCAACTCAGCAAAATCGGATTCGGTTGCTGCACTCATGTATACTAGTGGTTCGACAGGAGTCCCTAAAGGAATCGTCATGAAACACGCGTCTTTCAGAAACAACATTGAGATTATCACTGATAAGCTAGGCTTCCGTGAGGGCCAAGAAGTTACTCTACAGCAAAGCTCGCTGAACTTCGATATGTCTCTATTCCAAGCATTCCTCGCGCTGTCAAATGGTGGAACAGTTCACGTTGTACCTAAACATCTCCGAGTCGATCCCGCCGCCATCTCGTCCATCATCGCGAGCCATGGCATCACTTTCACGACGGCGACCCCTTCGGAGCTCGTCAACTGGATCCGCTACGGTAACACGGAAGAATTGCGCAAGTCAAACTGGAGAAACGCTCTCAGTGGCGGCGAGCCTGTAAAGGACAGTCTTCGAGCTGCATTCCGGAAGGTTAACAAGCCAGAACTACACCTCGTTGATTGCTACGGCCCGACCGAGATCACATTCTGCTCTCATAGCAGGGAAGTAGACTACCAAGTGGATGGCACCAGTTCTGATGCAAGACTTGAAGTCCTACCCAACTACTCTACCTACATTGTTGACACTAACATGAAAGCTGTTCCTGTTGGAATCCCTGGAGAGATTGTTATCGGGGGAGCTGGCGTCGTCGCTGGCTATTTACACACCGAACTCAACACTCGTGGTTTCGCAAACGATAGCTTCGCCTCTCCCGAGTTCCAAAAGCAAGGCTGGACACAGCTACACCGAACCGGCGATTTTGGACGCATCGACGAAAATGGTTGCCTAGTGCTCGAGGGGCGTATCATGGACGACACTCAGGTGAAACTCCGCGGACTTCGCATCGATCTACGAGAGGTGGAGTCAGCCATCGTCCACGCTGCCAAAGGAAGCATCGCAGACTGTGCTGTGAGCGTCCGCCAATCTGAGCCAACAGCAGATGAGTATCTCGTCGCCTTTGCTACCACTGCCTCACGTGCCAAGGCGGATAATCTCGACAAGATCGTCCATCAACTCCCCTTGCCACCCTACATGAAGCCGGCAGCACTGGTTGTCTTGGAGAAGATGCCTACCAGCGCCTCTGGTAAGATTGACCGATCTGCTCTTAAATCGATTCCACTTCCCAAGACTGGAAGCCAGGAAGATCAGCTTTCTGATAGCGAGATCTTGGGCACTACTGAGTCGCGTCTAAAACAACTATGGGAGGGTGTCCTGTCCAAGGAGATCGTGTCACAACACCAAATTAGCACTACGTCCGATTTCTTCCACGTTGGCGGCAGCTCCATGCTTCTCATTAGTCTGCGGGTTGACATTCAAGATACCTTCAACGTGGAGGTGTCTCTCTTCCAACTCTTCGACGCTAGTACGCTCGGAGGCATGGCAACTCTCATTGATAACCTTTCGAGCAATGGCAGCAGTGATATCCCACAGGACCAAGAACAGAGCAGCGACGCCGACATCGACTACGACGCCGAGACTGCTGTCGCGCCAGGTCTGCTAAGCGTGCCAGTATCTAAGCAATTCTTTACGAATCCTGAAGTCATCGTACTTACTGGCTCAACCGGCTTCCTCGGCCAGGCGATCCTTACTCGCCTGTTGAACGACGGAATTGTTAAGAAGATACACTGCCTTGCTGTCCGCCAGGATATTCCCCTGTTCGACTCACCCAAGGTTGTCGTCCACCGCGGAGATCTCGGATTACCGAAATTCGGCCTAACTGAGGAAAAACTCACTGAAATCTTTTCCGAGGCTCACGCAGTCATCCACAATGGCACAGATGTGTCCTTCGTCAAGTCTTACCATAGCCTCAAGCCCGCCAATGTCAATGCTACCAAGGAGCTCGTCCGGCTAAGTCTACCCCACCACACATCCTTCCACTACATCTCCACTGCCGCCGTTGCGAACTTGACTGGTCAGGATGAGTGGGAGCAACGGTCTGTTGGTGCGTACCTGCCGCCTGCCGGAGCGGATGGATATATCGCGACAAAATGGGTCTCAGAGCGATACCTGGAGAAGGTCAACGATCAATGTGAACTACCCATCTGGATCCACCGTCCGTCCTCCATAACCGGCCAAGATGCGCCTGCTACGGACCTTATGGAAAACATGATCAAGTTCTCTCGCAAGATCGCAGCGATTCCAGACACAAGTGCATGGCGTGGCTGGCTAGACTTCATCTCGGTGGACAAGGCGGCGATGCAGATCGTCGACGAGGTGTATGAGGACTACTCGTGGCCTGGTCACGTCAAACACTTGTACGAATCGGGTGAGCAGGTCGTTGCGCTCTCCGATATGAAGGGTGTGCTTGGAAGGGAGAGCGGATCTGTCATTGAGACGGTATCCATGGAAGAATGGGTTAGCAGAGCAGTGGAGGAGGGGTTGAACCCACTGTTGGGAGAATATCTAAAGCGCGCTGCTGACACTCCACTTGTCTTCCCCAGACTTGTGCGCCACGACAGCTTCCTGTAGACTATGTTCTTGATGTAAAATAGTTTCATATTTTCTCTTTTATTATTGTGGCCTTACGAAGTTTATTAAAATTAGAGTTTAAACATTCACACAAGTATATAACTTGAAAGGTGACCTAATTATGATATAACTTGTAGCTTCACATAGATACATTATAACGGGATACTCTAAACTTTGTGGTTTTGATATCTTAGTTTAACAAGCCTGTTTCAGCAAAGCTATTTATCTCACTAGATTTTAAACTAGTTATAACGGAGACTTAGATGAGGGCTTACGAATAAATTCGAATTTACAATAATACGAATAATTGACAGCCATACGATATCACAAGGGCTATACGTAGGGCTTGGAGGATCACTCTGAATGAGAATAATATTCTTATGGTCGCATGGATCCCTTGACTACCCTTGAAGCCTCCCAGGGCCTCCTGGGAGTCAGGGTATAAGTACAGCATTTTCCTTCGACCTTTGGCTCTCTGTCTCAGCGTCTTCAGCTGAATGTCTTGCATGCCTGGATAGCTTCATCTATCTGTATCCGAGACTATATGCGATACGCCTCCATGCCTATACTGATATGACTTACAAAGGACCCTTGCATCTCACGGGGCGTGGCATAGGTGGCCTTCCGTTAAAAGATCTACCTCATCAGTGGCCTCCGTTAGGTGGTCTCCCGTACGCACGCATGCTTCCGTGCTACATACGAGTAGCCTACGGCTACTGATATGGCTAGGGGGGTCAATGGGGCTATTTGGATGACTGGGGGTTACCTGACCAGGGCCTACCTACTAAGTAGTGTAGATTACCTATATATAGCCTCCCTTCCGTACGCACTTACGTATCCCTTTGAATAGACTAGACTTGACTGAATACCCCGTTGCATTGTCTCTTCTCCGGGCTGGTAATACCAGCCATTTATACGTACGAATTTGTACGGAGCCCATTCAACATTAAGATTATTTAATTAAGATTGTTTAATTATTATTATGAGGAAATAGTAAAGCGTCATTAATACCATGTGCACTAGTGATTCGTACCCATGTCAAATTTGGGCAAATTTGAAGGTTATAGTATAGCGGATGTTAGAAAGCTAGAGCGTCTTCTCTGCCTTAGCAGATGCATTTTCCGCTGCAGGAGTGACGGAGGAGAGGCTATTAACTGGATTCTAGTGTAGTATGAAAGGCATTTGACACCTACACTACCCGCCTCTCCCCACATCCTTGCTCAAACCCGGCCAAAGCTCCTTACCATGAGTACTACCGGGAGAAAACTTAGAATTCAACAATGAGCAAGTAATCTCCCATATTCCATCAAATGCCAAGTAAGCTTTGAGCCTGTAGGATCAGAGACGACATCAGCGGCAACAGGTTGTCATACTCTTCCGGTCTGATCCCAGCACGTCCTCTTTGCATCAGATTCAGGACTTCCTTTTGAAGCTACAGAATCATACGATCAGTAAGACGATCAACAATCGTTGAGGAATGTTATACATACATAAATGGGTATAGTCTCGGATCCTGTTACCTAGTGTTTACTGTGGGGTCTTACATCGGCACTAGAATTCGGCAGCTTAAATGCACTTACCTAATTGGACAGCTGAGTAAGCCCAAGCCGGGAAATAGGCGAATTTATTCCCTGACCGCAATCTAAACCTATTCTAGTAGCTGTTTACTAATGCTGCTACACAGCCTCAATTCCCATACTAAATGGGTTAGTTACTGTATAAGCCACAACAAATATAACAATTGGTTCTCTACTAGTGTACAGTAGTTACAACTAGATCTAGCAGCCATTTGTTGGTTGAAATAACCATGAGGAAAACATTACCTGGACCGAGGTACCATATAAGTATGGATGGCACAAGCCATACCAAAGCTAGGTCAGTTAACTTGACCATAAATCTAAAAATAATTTAGAGCGATCAGATAACAGGTATGTAGCTCGGCTCTAATACCCCTACATCTCCACAGAGCTCGTGCTCCATTGTCGATCGCCAAGCCGGGCACAGATCCGATGATCCTAGTTCATGTGTAGGGTACCCATTACACCCTAGTGTAGGTAGGGCCAGGGGAAATCGACGGGTACTGAGTATTTGTAAAGAACCGGTGGGGCGGCTGCGTGGTATTTAACACGGTTTCTTACTTAGTACAGTCGCCTTCTGCCCAGAGCTCCATTTCCAAAACAACGATTATCCCTCCATTGTACCCTAGGAAAAGCCACTGCCGCTCTCGTCACCGCCACTGCCGAGAACTGCCGTCCCTGCAGATTCATTAGCCGCTCACCAAAAAAAAAAAAGAAACCGCCTACCTTACTCAAATTTTGCCGGAACATCATGGTCAGTGGCTTTGTACACGAAAATTGCATAACTTGGCACCGATAAAGGTGTTGCCAGCTGTAGTTGTACCTTGGTTAGTATCGACAGTCTTAATCCTTATACGTTAAAAAATGACACTATCACCCCATGCGGTCACATAGTGGGCACCCGATATTCCTGTAATCTTGGATGTGTCTGGGCGTTATGCATCCAGTACTCCATATCGAAATACTTCAGCGTACAGCATATGACGCGTTAGCTTCAAGTACCTACCTAGATATTTAGCCTAGTTCAAAGTAGGCAATTATGGTTTAGAAATACACAATTACTATATACGTCATAAGCCCCGAGTGAGTTCGGAGCTGTACTCCGAATTGCCCCACATTCGGTGTCTCGATTCGGCCCCGATACGCCGAATATGCATCAACTCCCATTCCCCATCACGATTGTACATGTCGGGACGAATTACCCATCGCCGTTACCATAGAAAACCAATTGTAATATCAAAACATAACGGTCCAAGGTAGGGGAAAGGCCGATTCCAGTTTTGTTTCTTTCTTTTTTGCTCGCATTTTTGTGTTTAATTCTCAAGATGCATAAAATCTTTCCCAAGAGTGGATTTTTCGACTTCGAGACCGTGCGCATCCTGGGCACAACAGCATACGGTGGTGCAGATGTAGCCGAGGTTCTCGAGGCCGTGGGCCAGATCAAGTCAGACAACCCTGAATCCTGGGAAGAAGCCTGGCGCAGGCAAGCGCATAGGGCCGAGAAGCTAGCCGACGAAGCCCGTCAGAATGGAGACCGCGACGCCGCACTACGCGGATACTTGCGCGCATCCAACTACACCCGTGCCAGCGGCTACATGTACGTGTCTACGCTCAACGAGGATGGCGACATAGTACAGGATGCGCGGGCGCTGCCCATCGCCGAGAAGGTCGGCCACCTCTTCCGTAGGGCGATGTCGTTCATGGAGGGCGAGACTCGTGTTCTGTCAGTCCCTTACAATGATTACGTTTTGCCCGCATATTTGTATCTGCCTCCCGAGAGCAGACGCATTCCCGGGCGCAAGATACCGATCCTGGTGAATACCGGCGGCGCTGACTCGTGCCAAGAGGAGCTGTATTACCTGAACCCGGCCGGCGGAACTGGCATGGGATACGCCGTAATCACCTTCGACGGGCCAGGCCAGGGAATTATGTTGAGAAAGTATGAGCTGGAGATGCGCCCTGATTGGGAGGTCGTCACAGGCTCCGTCATCGACTATCTTGAAACGTACAGCGCGCAGCATCCTGAACTGGACCTAGATCTAAACTCTATCGCAGTTTCAGGTGCGTCAATGGGAGGATACTACGCCCTCCGGGCAGCCTCGGATGAGAGAGTTAAGGCTTGTGTTTCGATTGTAAGGTTTAATCTATCCGCAAATTAGACATTCCCCCTTTGAGCTTTTAACTAATTTACAAACACAGGACCCCTTCTACGACATGTGGGACTTCGGTACAGCACATGTATCTCCGCTCTTCATCAAGGCCTGGACTGCAGGTTTTATCAGCTCCGGTTTTGTGGATAAACTAATGGCCGTGATATCGAGTCTATCCTTCCAGCTCAAATGGGAGATTTCGGTCTCGGGGACCTTCTTCGGCATCTCATCACCGGCAGAGATTCTGCTGAACATGAAGAAGTATACGTTGCACGGTAATGGAGTTGACGAAAAGGAAGAAAGCTTTTTGTCCAAGGTGGAATGTCCTGTCTTGCTCTCCGGTGCGGGCAAGTCGCTCTATTTAGATGTGAACAGTCATACCAGGAGATGTTTTGAGGCTCTGACGTCCGTAGCTCCGGAAAATAAGGAGATCTGGGTGCCCGAGAGTGAAGGTCAGGGTAGCCTACAGGCCAAGATGGGTGCTTTTGCATTATGTAACCAGAAAACGTATCACTTTTTGGACAAGGCTTTTGGGATAAAGAGGGAACCCCTGAAGGTTAAGGAATGATTATTTGTAGTAACGAGTGTTGAGCTATTTGGTATTTTCACTATATATGTCGTATCGGAGTAAGGGAGTGTGCCTCGAATATATTTATATATGTTGCAGATGTTATAAGCTGATATTGAATAAGGTATTCCGGATATGTTGCTCTCCTTGCTCCCACTCTTCCTTTTCTTATTCTCATTTTACCCTGGTCGCTCCTTTTTTTGCTTCACTCTTTTTTTCTCTTTTCATGTTTAACCCTTTTTGTTCCTTACATTGCTATTAATGAAACAGTTGAAGCTCTACTATCTTAGTTGTAAACTAATTACAATAAATACGGGATTTGCTGAACTATAATTACAATTGAGTTTCTTTTTATATTGACTTAATCTTTTAAAAAAAACTGCTTCATTAACTACATTTTCTCACAAAATGTGCCGGCCTAACTGGTTGTGAGCCATACAATCAACGCAGCTTCCCTTTCACCAATTATATCGTCCGACAAGTTCCTATTTTGAATACATAACATTTAAGACAAGCCTTCCCAGACCACTAGAATAAGGAAATAAGCTTCTGGGGATGATCTTAGTCTATATACTACTCATTCACACGTGGCTTCGGAACGGCAACTACCGAACACTATCCTCCCTACGCAACTAAAATAGGACCAGAAGCTGGTTTGGATGATCTTATGCGAGGTATGATTTATCCACACGTGGCCTCTGTATACTAGTTGCTGGGCACCATCACACGTTACTAGAATAAGAAGAGAAGCTGCTGCTGATGATCTTATGTTATGTACCATATATTACACGTGAGTTCAGGAGATCCCGCTACTTATTCTTATTCTTGAACTCAGCGACGACCTGTTCGGTCGACGACCATAGATCCCTGGTTATCTCGGGATTGTGGGCGGCCGGGTGACCCCTGATCACCATGTGGCTCCTATTGATGAACTGCCCCTTGTAGTACCTTTCTTGTTGCCGAACATCTCGAGACACCCCAGCGAACAGTACCGGCTTAGGGCCGACAACCTCACTGTAACTCTTGAAATACCAGATCGGGTAGAGATACCACGGCACAGCACGCCTAGTGCCGGGTGTCCATACAGTCCCGGGACAAACGGATATAACCATTATAGGCACACCCTCCCTGTCATAGCGAGCCTGCAGCTCAGAAGCCTGCATATTCAAGGCTAATTTGGAAACGCTGTATCTCCTCATACAACCCCAGAAGCCATCCTCCTGGCCGCTTGGGTACTTGAGATCTCCGCCGTGAGCGCTAGAGAAGTCTGGGCGGTACTCTGCAGCGTGAGAGAATGCTGGAGCATCTGAGCTCACCTAATTTTGGCGGATTAGTTTTCAGTTTGCATTTATTTATTATGTGACAAGTAGGCTTAAAATCGTTTATTTCTCAGAAGAATTAACAGAATTCACAAAAAGGAGAAAGTTAATTAGTGTAATACATACCATGACAATACGAACGTCGGAGTCTTTTTCAAGCGCGGCGGCTCTGAGTAATGGCTGAAATTGCTGTGTCAGAGCGAAAACGCCCACGTGGCTTGGTTCAAGGTCAGCTCAAATAAACGTAGACGCCAGATAAACCAGTGAGTTTTCGTAGGGGCATGACTTACTTTGTTTGCATAGTGATCTGGACACCGGAATCCGCTAGTTTGGTCGGCTCCGTTCCCTCGTGGGCGGCATTATTGATCAAGAGATGTAGCTTCGACTCTCTGTTGCGGATCTTGTCACAGGCATCCAGGATACTCTTCATACAGACCATATCCATCTGCACCCAGTTGACCTGCCCTTTGCGCACATTTGGGTTCTCCGTATAAATCTTCTCACATGCTGCCTCGGCCTTTTCCGGCGAGCGAGCCCCAAAGTACACCTTTGCACCAGCCTTGGCAAGAAAGACCACGCATTGGTAGCCAATGCCAGCGCTATAATGTGTCCCAAGGTCAGCAAAGTTGATAGATCCGTGTATGACGTTGTAGTGGGCAATTACTTACTTACCGCCTGTTACGAAGGCGACTTTGCCCCGCAGGTCTGGCATATGCTGTCTATGATCCCATGACGCCATTTTGGCTTGCAAAATGAGTCTTGCCAATAATGAATTACCAGAAACTAATAATAAGACTCATATGTCAGTAAAAAATTTGTGCTTGAAGATTTAAATTGACCGGCCAACTTGTTAGTATAGTTCGGATTCGGATTCGGACTATCGGGCTCGGCGTGGCGTGGTGTGGTTTGTTTACTCTTGGGATAGTGCCGAGACTGAGCCCTTACGTATCACTTGCATCCTTAATTAACGTGTTACTTGTAGCTATATTGCATGTTGATTGCATATAACCATGTTGCCGGCCGCTTCAAGCAGCATGGATAAATGCCAAGTACTAATCAGTTTGCAGTTGCCAGTAGACCATGCGATAAAGGATCTGGTGGTTGTTCATTGTAAGCTTGTGGATCTAGATATTTGAATTCTACTTCATTCATCCTTTCTAGAAAGTTTTCTAAATTCTAGTAGACCCATCAACATTGCCTATTAAATCGAGATGAATATTGTATCCTCTATGCTGCCGTGTGCTAGATTGAGAAACCAAAGATTGTTAATAAAACATAAAACCGATATGAAACCCTAGTTTACTCTCTTCACTGAGGAAACGTTTGAAGCAATGAGTAGTGTTGATCTTGATGTTCATCAGGGTCTTGTAAACCCTTGTTGTTGTATTAAGAAAGGCGTAAGCTTCTTCGTATGCTAGCCCCCATGCATATTTTTTTTAGGGTTAGCATTAAGATGTATAGGAGTGGTAGAGAGTACATACATACTAAGTATACAACTTTCACGTGTTACTGAAAAGGGTAGCGGTGGCGGTTATACATTCGGTAAATGACATGTTTACTTGTAAGTCTAACAAATTAGCCTGCCACTAACATGGGAAGGATTTCTTTTTACTTATTAAAGATATATACCTAAGCCAAGTAATTAGTATACTACATAGTAGTTTTTTCTAGCGGCGGTAATAATATACGTAGTAGGTACCTATAGTTCTTACGAATAAACTTGTATTTGTGAATTACCTAGTGCGGGGGGGGGGGGGGGGGGGGGGGGGGGGGGGGGGGGGGGGGGGGGGGGGGGGGGGGGGGC